>JAUNZM010000205.1:600000-808156 GCA_033459285.1 Clamator glandarius
GGTAGAGGCAATATGTCCAGGCAACATATTTTTTCCTTGCCCACCCGAAAGTCATTTCACCTTTCTCACTGTAGTGAAATGGATTTAACTGCTCACAGTGAACAGGCGGGACTGATTTATGTTTTCTGAAGAATTTAATGCAAGCTGCCACTTCTTTCATTTTACCCATTTTTCAGCACCTGCTGGCTGTAAAACTGGCTGAGTTGTGCTGACTTCTAACTGATGCCAAATTGGTCCCACAAAACCCATCAAGATTTCCCCAGCCTCCTTTCAGATCACCTTGGAGAGGAGCAGGCCATCTTAGAAATTCCAGTGATTCCAGATTTGTCTAAGCAATCTCTTTCCTTCTGCAGATCGGCTTGGCTGTAGATCCCAGCTCATGTGAGTGCTGCTCCTCAGCCTGTTTTCTGTTCCTTCCAAGCAATTGCTGTACCTGGAGCATCAACCTCCCAGCAGCTCCTGTCTGAGATGTAAAATAGGAAGAACTTACTTGTTTTGGTCAGAACACCTGGTAAGAAGAATCATAGAACCATAGAATCACTAGGTTGGAAAAGACCCACCGGATCATCAAGTCCAACCGTAACAGAATGAACCTGTCCCTCAGCTGTCGCTTTAGCCTGGTGCATATTTCACGTACATGCCTTTAAAGCCAAACAAATACCCAAAGCTGACAAGACAGTGACTTGTAGAAACACAACTTAAACACGAAGAAAAAGGTTGCTCATCTGGTGAATGAGGCAAATGTAAGAAGACTAGAGGTTTATATTCCTTGTAATAATGCCAAGGTCTGCTAACAACATTGTAGAAGGCAAGAAAAAGAGGCTTTAATAGAGACACTAGTGAAACAGAAATGTCATGACCCAGGGATCCCAAGGAACATAAGAACTGAAACATTTTCCTTTCTATGCCTCCTGTAAAGAAAAGAATACTTTTGGACGTAGCTTTTATAACTGGCAAAACCCAAAATTTATGTTAAAAAAAAAGAACTATAAAGTATTTTCTTAAGTTTTCTGACTCCCTAAGGCTAGATTATCCAGATCCAGGAGCTACTATCATTCACAACTATGTGATGGCAGTGATGCGACTTCAACAATGTGGTGTGAGATTTAAACAAACTGTGTATAATTATTTTATTTTAGATATGTTTAGATGTCTCTTGAAATTCTGTGTTATACAAAAAAACCTCCTAATTCATTAGCATTAAATAAGTACATATCTCAATGCAAAACCATAAAATACCAGATTAAAATATCCACTCCATTTCAGCTACCATGCAGCTGAAATGCTAGACTTTAATCACTAGTTTCATTCATGTCAATGAGTTTCCAAAGAGAAATTATGGTCTTTAATAAAATAATTCGATACCTAACTCTTACATGGTGATATTTTCAACCATACATGTCACAATATTTTACAAAGGAAGTCAGCAACATTGAAATTTATAAGCAGGTTTCAAAATGAGTGAATAAGGTGTAACATATTTGGAATTGATTGCAAAATTGGTTTTTGTGTGCCTACATTCAGACAGAGCACTAAGACTAATGCACAAAATTATTTCTTGTTTTCCAAAACATGTGGTGATGTGGTGGGTGAGTAGGAGAAAATATTATTTCCCCTAAATATCATCTTTCATAGCATACTGTGGAAGGCTATTGGTTTTATGGGCCCAGTATTGCTTTTTAAAACAACTACATTTTTAGGATCTCTGCAGTTGCTTTCTTATTCTTTAATTTTCTGAATGACATTGGTGTCTGTCCTCTTTCAGAGTAGCTAGATAACTGCTAGGAAAAAAAAGGAGAGAAGGGAAAAGAAAAGGAATATTCAAACATATTTAAGCATAAAAAATTATGAACACCAGGAAAAGTGTCCTTAATGTTTATCATTGACTCAGCTATCAGCCCCCTGTATGTGGGGCAGAGGCAGAGGCACAGAAAGTCTTATAAAATGGATTTCTCTAAGCATTTGCAGAACTATGCCATTTATGTTTTCCAGCTTATTAAGAAATGCTGGGCTGTAGCAGTGCTCAAGAACATGCATGTCTTCATGAACACACACTCCCACATATTTTATTCAATCCTTACTTTTAATATTTGCCAAGGCTGGAAATGTAGGAAAACAACTTTTCTGGAAAACCTAATATTGACCCTTCAGAATCTTGTAAATGTTTTATATTGTTGATTTACAGAAGTAAAATTGATGTGAGTATCTGCTATTCTCTATGTTCATAAACTTCAGCTTTAAATTCAATTCACAGAATCACAGAATAACCAGGTTGGAAGAGACCTACCGGATCATCGAGTGCAACCATTCCTATCAAAAACTAAACCATGTTCCTTAGCACCTCGTCCACCCGTGCCTTAAACACCTCCAGAGAAGGTGAAGAAACCACCTCCCTGGGCAGCCTCTGCCAGTGCCCAATGACCCTTTCTGTGAAAATTATTTTCCTAACGTGCAGCCTAAATCACAGAATCACAGAATAACCAGGTTGAAGAGACCCACTGGATCGTCGAGTCGAACCTTTCCCACCAATCCCTCAACCATGCCCCTAAGTACCTCATCCACCCTCACCTTAAACACCTCCAGGGAAGGTGAATCAAACACCTCCCTGGGCAGACTGTTCCAATGCCTAACCACCCTTTCTGTGAAGAACTTTTTCCTTATCTCAAGCCTAAATCTCCCCTGGCGGAGCTTGAGGCCATTCCCTCTTGTCCGGTCCCCTGTCACTTGGGAGAAGAGGCCAGCTCCCTCCTTTCCACAACCTCCCTTCTGGTAGTTGTAGAGAGTAATAAGGTCCCCCTTCAGCCTCCTCTTCTCCAGGCTAAACAACTCCAGCTCTTTCAGCCGCTCCTCATAAGATTTGTTCTCCAGCCCCTTCACTAGCTTCGTTGCTCTTCTCTGGACTCGCTCCAGAGCCACAACATCCCTCTTGTGGTGAGGGGCCCAGAACTGAACACAGTACTCGAGTACACAGCTTATATCTGGGAAATTGAAGTCTCCCACAAGGACTAGAGGTAGCGATCTTGAGACTACACTCAGTTGTTTGTAGAAGAGCTCATCAGCTGCTTCTGGGAAATTGAAGTCTCCCACAAGGACTAGAGGTAGCGATCTTGAGACTACACTCAGTTGTTTGTAGAAGAGCTCATCAGCTGCTTCTTCTTGGCTGGGTGGTCTATAGCAGACTCCCATCACAATCCCTTCCTGCCCATGGACTCCTCTGATTTTCACCCACAGGCACTCAGTCCCATCCTGAACGTAGTCCAGTTCGAGGGTATTAAAGCCCATTCTAACATAGAGGGCTACTCCGCCTCCTCTTCTGCCCTTCCTGTCCTTCCTAAAGAGTTTATACCCCACCATGGGTACGCTCCAGTTGTACGAGTCATCCCACCACATCTCTGCAATGGCAACGACATTGTAGTCTCCTTGCCCTACCACAGCTTCCAGCTCCTTCTTCTTATTTCCCATGCTGCGTGCATTAGTGTAAATGCACTTCAGCTGGGCAGGCGTAGCTACAGCCTTCGTAATAGGGCTCCTCCCCAACTGAGCTGTCCTTGACTTAACTAAGGCCACAGTGCCAGTTTGCTGCCTACCATCCTCAGCTGCACTCACCCCCTCTTGCTTAGTGGTGATATACCGGCAGGCATCGCCAGCACACCACCCCTTTGCCACTGAAGTCTCACCTCCAGGCTCACTCCCATCCTGCCTGGCCTCCATCCCCTCCCCCCTCACATCTAGTTTAAAGCTCAATTTATGAGCTTAACTAAGTTCTTGGTGAGGGCTTTTGTCCCCCTAGGAGGCAGGCGTGTCCCATCCCTGGTAAGAAAGCCTGGGGGTGCGTGGGCCTCCCCATGATTAAAGAACCCAAAACCCCTCTTCTCACACCAGTCCCTAAGCCATTCATTCATCTGTTTCTTATTCCTCATTTCCTTAGTACTGGGATGGAGTTAAATATTACCTGTGCCCCAGAGCCCTCAATCATTCTCCCAAGTGCCTTGAAGTCCTTTTTAATGGCTTTAGGCCTTCTACATTCTATTTCTTCATTACCAATTTGAAAAACTAAGAGCGGGTAGTAGTCGGTGTCTTTGACCAGGGAAGGGAGCTTTCTAGTAACGTCCCTCACTGATGCTCCCGGCAAGCAGCAGACCTCCCTATGGAGCGGGTCCGGCCTACAGATGGGACCCTCCATTCCTTTGAGAAGGGAATCCCCCAAGACAATCACACTCCTCTTCTTTTTAACCCAGGATGTTTTTAGGGCTGTGGGAGGGTGATGGAGTTTTGGAAACATTTCTAGGCTGTGGGTGCAGCCCTCTTCATCTTTAGTGACTGGATGCACCCTCAGCACCTCATATTTGTTCCCCAGAGAAATCTGGGAGTTAATTGCCTGGGTGGGGGGAGCAGGTTTCCTTCTCCAAACAGGAACCTGCTGCCATTCCCCATCTCTGTCTCTCCCAGCCTTGCAGCTTACCGGTGGGTGGTGCTCAGCTTCACTAGCTCCAGCAGCTTGTGAGAGGGTCCTGCTCCACTCGTCTATCTCCCTCTTACATTCCCTGATGGCCCTCAGCCTAGCCACTTCTTTCCTCAACTCTTCCACCATATGAAGCAGCTCCCCTACCCGAGCACAGCTTCCACAGGAGGAGCCAGTGCCAGAGGCTTGAGCCGCTATGGGTGGGGGGCACTGTCTGCAGCCCAGGGTCTGGGTAGCTGCATGTGCCCACCGGGTCTCTGTCTGGGTGGCAGCCTCCATCACGCTTGGTGGGGCCTTAGTCTTTCATCGGGTATCCACCATTTTCCTCAATCTCTTCCGACTGTGCTCCAGCCCCTCCCGGCTCACCCTTCCCTCTCGAACTGCAGCTCGAACTGCCTTGTTTAATGTGCCCCTCACCTCTTTGCCCCACTCCTCTTCGCCTGGGCTCCGGTCGCTGTGCTCCCTAAGGGCCGTTTAAATCCCCTGCGGAAGCTTCCGGGACCGACCCCTCCCGTCAGGCACCACGCGGGAATGGCCGTTGAGCCAGGAGCCCAGTGCCAACCTCCGGATTGAGTTTTTTCTTAGGCTTTTCTCCGTTCAGGGAAGCACCCAGCTGCCTATGGCCACCTCTACTACAGAACTCACCGTCCTGTCGCTGGATGCAGCTGAATAAGCTGAATAGTTCAGACAGTCCTTACTGTAAGCAAGAACCATGTCAACAGTTCATTCTCCTTTGAATTATTTTTGAGTTAAAATGTGTCATTGAAGATTAAAGTATCTGGAGAAGGAGGAAGAAAGAAAGAAAAGAAATAAAGATAGGTAAATTCTGATGTTAAAATGGATCATCCTTTCTTTTTTAGACAAAAATTTACCCACTTTGATAAATGTCATTCAAGTTCAGCATGCTTTAAAGTATAAATGCTTGAAAGGTGCTTTAAGATGCAAAGAAAGAGGTAGCTAAGTAACCTAGATGACAAAAGAAAAAGACACTAGACCATTGTTATGGGACCTGTCTCACTATAATGATTTTAATGGAAATAAATTTTACATGAAACATCAAAAAAATTCTTTGTCTTTCTTTAGAGGTAATATTTCTGGTTAGTAGCATTTACTCACATGCCTCACCTCCCCATGACGCAGTAACAAGAGATATGATGGATCCCCTTAATCATACAGTGCCTAACAATTTTCCCCTTTCTTATTATGAGAGATAAGAAGAAAATAAGAGGATAATCTCAACCAGCTAATCTCTAGCTTGGTTTGAGGGTCATATTAAAAATATTCTGAATGACCACACTCTAAATGTTTATAAACGACTGTCAGCAGCAGGGTATTTGGCTAGAAGTGCACATGGCTTTCACATGATTGGAAATACTTTGTTATTACAGTGGTTGTAACTAGATGACTTTTACGGTCCCTTCCAACCCAGACTATTCTATGATTCTATGAGTCTATGATTCTATGATTCTATGCAAGATTGAAGCAGCTGTGTAGGACTTACAGTGCACATTTTCATGAGACTGGATGTTTAAACCTATTTCTGTCATTTGTGTTACGCAATAATCCAGCCATAAATCATACTGCAGTTTCATTTATCATGTTGTAATATGGACAGAGTCTCCTGAGATTTCAATAATAAACACTTAGACAATAAGCTTTTTCCAAATGTCCAAGTATGACAATTCAGCATTGCATAACATCACTTCTGCCTTTGCTCCCCTTCCTTCTCCTCCCTTCTCAGAGGGCTGAACACAAGAAAAAACTTTTGATTGTGAGCTTGTTTGGTTGTTTTTTGTCCTTTTGTTTTCTCTATGTAAAAGAGCAAGCAAATGTGGTCCAACTTAATGCCGTTACAGTGTGTAATTATGACAATAAAAACCAATAAGAACCCAGAATCCTTTTGACATAGTGCACTTGAAATAGAATCATAGAATCATAGAGTAGTTTAGGTTGGAAGGGACCTTAAAGATCACCCAGTTCCAACCTCTCTGCAATGTGCAGGGACACCTCCCACTAGATCATGCTGCCCAAGGCCCCATCCAACCTGGCCTTGAACACTTCCAGGGATGGGGCAGCCACAACTTCCCTGGGAAACCTGTACTAGTGCCTCACCACTCTCATGGTGAGGAAATTCCTCCTTATGTCTAGTCTAAATCTGCACCTCTTCAATTTATAGCCATCACTCCTTGTCCTATCAATACAAACCTTTTTAAACAGTCCCTCCCCAGCTTTCTCATGAAAGGCAGCAGAACAGGAGGGAGTAGAAAAGGAACTATGGTAATGCAGTTAGAGATGGAAACTCACTCCTGGATTTCAGTCTTTCCTATATTAAAGCAAATAATTGTTGTGGTTTTACTCGCTTCACTTTCTTCAGAGTATACATTTACAGATGATATGGCATTACACACAAGAAAGAACAGGAGGCAAACTCCTTGTTGTGATTACCTGAGTGGTTGTACAGTTTGCAGTTAAGTGTAATTCCCAAATAAGTATGATCAAATATAGTTCTATAGATCGGTATCTGACAACTCTCAGCATTTTGCTGACAAATACATGACAAACTTGCTTACACTCAGATCGAAAACAATTTTGCTGTTCTTAACAGAACAGCATGCCAGTTCTGAACACATCTTGTTATCAACTTGAAATTAAAAGTTGAGCCTGTGCCTGCCTCTGAATCATGGTGCAGACCCTCTGCCATAAGATGGGTTATGGCAGGATCAGGAATGTGTTATCACTCGATAGATTAAATGTGAGAGCATGACTCACCTTGTGCCCCTGCCTCCTGAACCTCCAGGAAGATAAAACCAAGAAAAACTAAGTGATTGACTGCCTTCAGAATGATGAAGAACCACAAATCTCTACCGCAGTAGATATGTTTGAGGAGGAATAAATGGCCACTGTGGATTTTTGTGATAAGGACTTTATGTCAATGACACTGCTGCTGGTTTGCACAGTTAGAGTGGAGTGATTTTAAAAGCCCATGAATATATCTGCTATAACAACTGAGTCAATTACAGTTTTAACTCATTGCAGAGATCTGACTGCATACGGTATGTGCTCGGGTACTTCTGACTGAACACAACTCGTTTTGGCATTATGACAAGTAGACATGAAATAAACCGTAATCACATCCTGGCAACAAGTTGATCACAAGTGATGGAGGGCACAGAGCAAGGCAATCTGCCCAGTCATCATTAATATCAATCAGCTAAATTCAGCCTCCGTAATCACACTTAGAAGCACTAAAATATCCCAAGATATTCCAGTGAAGGGCAGACCCAAAGGTACCTTTATCCAGGTAAATGTAGCAGGACAGGGCATGAAATGCTTGAATCTCACTCTTGTGTCCTCATTCCTTCCTATTGTTAAAGAACTTCCTATATGTTACAACTAATGAAAGATTTTAGGCTTCACAGATTTTTTCTTCATCTCATACTCTAATCAGTTTTTCTTCCTCTCTCATGTTGTATTACTGATACTACTGACATAAGATCACTCATTCTTAAAGAATTGTGAATATTATTGAATGAAAAATAGAATAAATAGATGCCAAAGATTTTTTTTCTTTACGTAAAGGACAGATGCTTTAGCTCCACAAATGGACAAGGTATAAAAGATAAAGTAGAATCTGGTGCCTCCTCTTGACTTAGTCATAATTGTCTACCACTTGCATGGGTCTTCTCAGCACCATTGATTAGAACCCTTTGTTCCTTGTGTATACAGAATAAATGAAGATATATAAACCATTTTGGCACATGCAACACACATATATATATATATTAAAAGCTCCTGGTAATTCTTTTGCTACCTACAACAGTAGTAACATTTTAAGTTTATTTATCCATAGTTACTTGCTTTGTGAATCAACAGAGCTCCAGTTTCTAGGCATAGTTCACTTAAGTTAAAGTCAGAAGCATTAGCATTTTCCAAGAAAAAAAACTGAGACTGTGTCTATTTCAGTTTTAATGATACTACTTCTAAATATACCATTCTCCATTTTAAATATTAATTTCTAACTTATATGGCAATAGCCATGGGAGGAATATTTTCAGAGAAGGGACATATAGAAAGAAAAAATCTTGTCTAGTAATTTGCAGTTAAAATTTTCAGATTTTTTATTCAGAGAGAAATCAATACACTAGATGAGTATTGTATTGCTTTCTGGAAGCACTGAGTTTCAAGCCTAGATATATCTCCTGTAAAGCAGAAACTCTGCAGTAATTTTATCACAAAAGATAGTGGAGGGAGGTGACACAGTAACTAAGGAACCAACTTTAGCAATGCAAGCACTGGAGAAACGAGGAGACTGAAACACAAGATTCAATTTTAGGTCAGGTTATAACTTCTATCAGATTGAACTCCAGTACAAAAAGAAAATTAATTAATTATTATTATTGACTATTATACTCTGTTATGACTTTATAAAGAACTGAGATGACATTGCTTGAGTTGGAATATTGATATCATGAAGTCTAAAAGTGTGGGTAATGTCAATTATCTCATCCAAACTTTGCTTTAAGACCTACTGGCTACATTTCTGTGAAATTAGAAGTAAATGAGACAGTAATTTATAATTTTCAAGCATCCAGAATGTGAATAGCCTCAGGTTAGTCATGTCTTGATGTTTGTTCAAACCACTAGCTAAATCAGAACATTAGTTTTCCAGTATATAGATCTTTTAGTCCAATGATCGTGATACAGTTGTGAGATGGTTATGAAAAGTGTTTTCCACTATCTATTTCACTCATAATATCCCTATTATTTTATCTGAATGCCATCACAATCTTCAGGATATAGTAGAATAATAAAAAGAAAAAGGACCAGAAGAGGCCTTAAGAAGCCACTAAGACTATTTCATTGCAAAGACTGGAACTATTGTATCTATGTTATTTCTGACACATTTGTTGTAAAAGTTTCAAGGATGGAACTTCCTAATCCTTCCTAGGTAATTGTTTTGAATGTTAAACTCCCCTTAGACTTAAAAGGGTTTCCTAACTGCCTAACCAGAGTGTACTTCATGACAATATAATTCAATTTTTCATGTCCTGTCTCTGGTTATTAAAGAGAAGAGATTTTGTTCCTCTTTGTGACAGCTTTTTACATACTTAAAGATAGTTATTTCTTCCCTGGACTGAAGAAATTCTGTTCTTTCATGCTGTACTCAGGCCATGTTCTGTAGCCCTGTGGTCAGACTTATTGCTCTTCTCTGGACCATCCTGGAAGGCAAAGGCTTGAATTAAATATAGCTGAGGTCTGTTCTGAGACAGAATGGATGGCTTCGTGTATCTGACATTACATAAATCTCAATGTCAGCCTTTTCCCCTTCCCCCCCTTTTTTTTTTCTGCCGTATAGTGTTACAGGCACTAACCCACAGACAATGTTGCCTCCTGCATCCTTTCAAGGTAAGACGCGCCAGTGTGCAAAGAATTTGTGAAAACATAAGTACAGAGGAAGAGAAGACAAGAGGATCTTCTCACTTTCTGCACTGGTGGAAAAATTTCTTTGCTAGTGATTAAGGGTCATCATAGAGTACATGTATTCGAGTGTCTTTCTCCTGCTCACACACCTGTTCTTGTAGATCTACAAGGGTGATGCTCCTTGCTTCTCCACTTCAGGAGCTGCCTGTAAAATACTGAGTACCGTAAGATATCAAATTGATCCCTTAGGTTAAGAATGGCATATAAAGCAGTTTCTTACTTTCTGGAACATTATTCCAACTGCTTGTAAGAAGTTTACTTCCTACTACATTATCACCAGCATTTTAGGTATGACACTAGTCCCAGATATTTGTTACTCAGAGGCTTCCTGAGCTGGATATATTTTCTGTGTGGATAGTAAACTTCAACATATTAATATTTCATAATATGTCTAGATTCTTCCTAAGTTCAGTTAAACTCTTAATAAGAGCGATATCTAGTGACAAGGCATTGACCATATGTACATTACAACTTCTTTGATATTTTCTTTTCTTTTTTTTTTTTTATTTTATCTTATCTTTTATGTGTTCTAGCTCACGTGCTGGAAGAGGGACTGAGCATCCAAATTCTAATAACCTTCTCCAGGTCACTACTTCTCTGTCTTTGCTGAAAGATGACCAATCTGATCATGTCAAAGTTAAGAGTGAACATTTAAAGTGGAGGAAAGTCAAGTGGTGTAGAATAACATATAGTTCTGTAGGACCCATCCACTGTAGATAAAGTCGCTAAAATGCTACATTTGTAAAGAAAATACGGGACAGACACTGATTGTAAAAAACACAGGGAGATGGTGAACAGGTATAATGAGGGGAGTATCATATAGAAATGGGGTTGGAAGGAAATTCAGGGGTTGATCATGCAAGTCTCTACATGAATGTCCAAAATCTAAATGGGAAGATGGGAGCATAGCTCTGAAAAAAAGCAAAAGTTTGTTGGAAACTTGGAGGAAGACAAATACTGGCACACACTGCTACCAGAATACTGCAGACCTGAAACAAGCTGTTCAGTATACACTTTTTAAAAATGCCAATCCTTACAATATTTTTCTGTTTTCAGAAGAAAAGAATATTTAATTTGTGACTCATTTATTTCCCCATATAAACAAATAAATAATGTACTCTCTGAACAGTGAGGTGGGACCAGCCTTGAATTGTTAGCACAAGGTATAATAGTAAAAATGGTGGAAAAATGAGATTCCAAAATCACTACTTGTTCAGAAGGACATAATTTAAATTGCAAAAATGTGGGGTTTTATTTCTTTTAAAGAGTACACAACTGCTCTATGGTATTCAAAACTTTTTAGGGACTTAAAAAATGGGAGAAAACAAAGAACAGCTGCCTGAAGGAGACTAACTTTACTTTTGTACCTTAAGCTAGAAGGCATGACTACAATACTCTGTCTATGCAGAATATACACATGAAAGTATAGGGAGTTTCTCAGTTGATCCTAAATGTAAGGTAACTTTAAAAAAAAAAAAAGATAGAAACATCAAATACTGACTTGAAAGAAACTCCAGTGGAGGACTTCTTTAGCTTTGGAAAAATAACTATAGGTGACTAATTGGTTACAAGTGATTTACAAATTGGTCAAAAAATCATTACACCCTGAAGCATTGCAGAGATCTCTTGAAATGCTTTTATGGATCCAGATACCTTGATGGATTATCCCTAGTGAATAAGCACTACTGAATCAAATTATGTTTATCAAATTTGATGAGAGATATTAACTTGTACTAAACTCTTACTGCCAGAGCTAGCTGGTTACCAAACGTCTTTTGAAGCCTATCTGTGGTTGCTGTAATTATGATGCAAGTGTATCTAAACAGAGAAATGCATTTTCTTGTACTCAAGGAAGCAACAGGAATCTATAAAAGAAAAGGAACAGATGACCAAATCCCTGATGGACAGAAAAAGCAATGTTCACTGGAAATGTTACAAATTTCCTGTTCTAATAAAAAATATTGTGCCACTGATGAGAAATGAATGCTGTGTTGAGGATGTGTTATAGCAATTTGAGGACAAATACAGAGTGAAAAGAGTTCTCCACTGCATACTTCAAAGCTTTACATTCAGGGAAGAAAAGAAGAAATTTAAAAAGCTGACCTCACTCTACATGAATTCTTTTTCGATCAAGGAAAAGCTATTTTTCAACTTGCAAACACAATGATTATAAAGATAATACTATGCTCTAAAAGAAGCTGAAGAAAGCTGTGTTCAAATGAGGACAGATGTGTGAATAAGGAGGAATAAGAGGACAAAAAGAACTGGAAACTGAGAGGATAGCAGTAACCAATTCCATCAAGAAATGCTGTTGCCTAAATTTTTGGCCTTTTTTGTTCATAGTTGGCTTCTTTTTCTTTTAGCAATTCAGTCCCTTGCTATTTTTAAAGTTGAATTCAAAAAACAAGGAAAAAAGAGGGAAAAATATCCCAGCAAGAGCTCTTTCTTTTGCTGTTCTCCTTTTATCTTTTTCTCTATATATTTTGAGGATTTGTTTTTGTATTACTGCAGCAGCTCTGAATTTTAATGATAAAGCATTTGGCTTAAAACCAACATGTGAAATAACAGGCTTAGTTATCCTGTACTTGTTCCAAATCTCTGAGAATTTCAAACATGGACAACTTTTGAATCAGTGCATGTCTTTTCCTCAGGTTAAAATAAAAAAGAAAGAGTGTGCCAGAACATGGAAATTCTAAAAGTGAATTGAAAACCATTAAAGCAGGACAGGCTGATTTTTTTTTTTTTTTCCAAAAAACAAACTCAAAAGAAGTTGAAAAGTAAAAAAAGGAAACGTACTATCAAAAAAAGGGAATGTATCTGGCTGATACACCTGATAGGTATGCTTCCATTCATAGGGACTTCAAAAAATGAAGAAATGGACCAGCAGAAACTGTATGTATATAATACAACAACATGCCATTGTCACTAATAGTCACAGAATGGTTTGAGTTGAAAAGGACCTTACAGATCACCTAGCTCCAACCTCCCTGCCATGGGCAGGGACACCTTCCACTTGATCTGTTTGCTAAAGACTTCAACCAGCCTGGCCTTGAACTCATCTATGGGTGGACGAGGCCCTGGGGGGCATGGTTTAGTATTTGATAGGAATGGTTGGACTCAATGATCCGGTGAGTCTTTTCCAACCTGGTGATTCTATGATTCTGTGATTCTATGATTCTTGTCAACCCATTTCTCCAGCCTATCAAGGTCCTTTCAGATGACAACACAACCCTCTAGTGCATCATTTCTCCCAGTGTCCAAACCAGGGGACTGCTTCCTGAAATCATACTGGACACAGACTCTCAGAAAGCCGAAAGCACCTGAGGTGACAAGGAGCAGTCTTCTCCATGCAGTATTCTCCTCTGCCTAGGTCAAAAGCAGATTCCCAACATGATGTCAGATCTACTCTTTGGCTTGCTAGGTTACATGCAGTGATTAGATGTTTAGGTATTCACTGGGAGAGGTAATGTTTTAAAAAGCTAGGACTAAGTGTGTTTAATCTGTAGGAGTTTAAATTCCATTTTACTGCTGGCAATGACTTCTTGGCCAAAAGAAAAAAGCAGCTTCCTGTAACTGGAGGCAAATATGAACTGACTCACATAAGCCTATTTTCCTCCATCTGTTAACTGGCCAGCATTCTTGAAGACTTCCTTCACCCTATGTAGGGAAGCAGGTGGAGTGGAGACATTTACCTGAAGGCAATTCCTATCAGGCTATCCCCAGACCATAAGCTGCTATAACCTCCACCTTGTTACAAGCTGGAAGGTTAACCAAGGTATGGGAACTTGGCTGCCATATCTCCCTGGCCATTTAAATTATGCCCAGTCCTATGGTTCTCTCGGTCCTGTGCACAGTAAGCAGAACTTTCCACAAGCTCTAATAAATTACTAAAACAATCTTGTATAAAAAGCAGTGAAGGGATTACAAACAATAGTGCCAATGCTAATTAGGGTTAGACAAAGTTTTCTCATTTGTACAGCTTAGGGAGCATATGGGGAATATTGTGTTGTCATAGTAGATTCTTTGTTTCAAAAAGTTGTGTGAAGCATCAAAGCCAAGTAAAATAATAGCTGCTTAAACAAATGTAAGGTGCAAGAGATCCAGATAACATATCTTTTTTTCACTGCCTGAGAAGAGTTGCATACAAAAATACAATTTGCTGTGGTGTCTATAGTCAAGCTGTTACTCTGTCTCTTCTTCTGAGATGCTTTTCTATTATTTATATGAAAGCATTTAAAATATGCATTTGAAATAAAAGAGCTTCTATTCAAACAGCAGAGAAATGCCTAGAATTAAAAATATTATTAACTTAAAAAATCTTATGTCTTGTAAAAGCTCAAAACATTTTCATTTTCATATGGATATAGATTTTCATTCTTCCAGTAGTCTCTAGGATTACATTAGAAGAAGGTCAGCAGTTCTGATTGTGTTAATTAATGACTTATCCCAATCGTACTGTCTTAAAAATATTATTATTTGTATATAGAGATCTCTTCAATGGGATGGTTCTGTAGAAATAATTGATGAAGAATTTCACCCTCTGTGTTGGATCTTACCTAGGAAGGAAACCATTTCAGATGATGTTCCAAAATTAAGGATGATATTCCATAAGTTCCTGTGTATGTATGCCCTAAATATAACACTCATATGAGTAATTTCAGTGATTCTTGGCCTCTTTGAAGTACACTGATGTATTTTTGAGCAGACAAATGGAAGCCAGTGGGAAGGACCCACAAGCTGAGATGAATGTTTCCTTACCAGGAGAATATGTAACAGGTTTTTTTCCTATTCCCATAAGAGAAGAAGTGAGAAGTGAAGCATATGCTAGACTCAATATATAAATGAGCTATTTGTTTGCTTTTTTAGTCTTGCTTTTCCTCTAGTATTTTGCAGTAAGGCTGCTGTTGGATTTGTTGTTCACAGATTTCTAAAGAATGGAAACACAAGTAATCGACTTTTAGACATTGCCAGAAATTTTCTTCCTATTTCTGACTCTCTGCCTCGAAAACACTTAGAGTAACACTTAGCAAGAGCAGATCTTTTATCTTTGCGTTCCTAGTTAGCCCATGCCAGATGACCCAGCCCCTTGGGCTGTGGTTTCTGTCATTAAGTCTTTTCTTTTTTTTTTGGCAAATTGTGTGGGTTTGGATTGGGTTCTTTTTGTTTGTTTCCCATCTAACCTCACACAAGAGTGGCAAACACATTAGTCAGCTTTTAAAAAGTTTCGGTTTCTCAAAGTCATGTTCTTTACCAGTCCTAACAGAATAACAATAGTGAATCTTAAGCTGTTTGTGGACCCTTAGGAGTTTAAGTCAATGATGTGTCAGGTTTTGTCATCTGGCAACTGGGGAAACTGAGCAGGCATGGGAACTTCTGGATAATCTGAATCTGTGGCTTTGAGGAAAAAAATCAGTAGGATATACTGAGACTGACAATCTGTGGGTCAGTGGAGCAGTGGAACTCCGTGGGAACTGTTGTCATCTTTTGTGAATCACAGCCTGAGCTCCCTTCTTCCTTCAGCTCTCCAGAATATGCGATGCTTATCCTGTCACCCTTGGGCATTTGAAGATTTGATGGTTGGCTGTTGGGATCAGGAAGGCTGGACACATCTATGTTGTAGGAGTACCAATCACTGTAGACCAACAGCTTACCACCGATTTTTAGAAATAAACATAATTCAACTTTAATGTAATATTGAGGACTGCTCATGAAAGTCTTTTGTCTTACTTTTTAACTTGAGGACACGGCTTCAGCAGATAAATGCTACATGAAACTCTGTCTTCACATTGTTCCTGGTAGAACTTACCAGAAAGCTATCAAGAAAACTCATTATGGAGAGTCATAGAGTAGAGCTTGGTTTGAATTATGATTTTACTTCCAGTTGGAAGGGTTTGTTGTGATTTGTTTTTCTACTGACCCTTTCTTTTAGCTGTTTAGTGGAAAATGGCAGACAGGTTCCCCAAGACAAATTGGGACTGTTAAGAGCCTGTAGGTGGCATTATGACATTACTGCGTTTCTATCCACTAGATCTGGACACATTAAAAAATCAACAGCACCAAGAAGTCATAAAGGTGTATAGCAGCTGTGCCACAGTTGATGAAGTTTGATGATTGTCAATCAATATTATTATTTAAACCTCTTAAAAAAACCCAGTGTAATGTTTAACCACAATTCAGTATAGTGAGCGAATGCTGTATAAACTATGAGTAATGTACTGAGTAATGCAATCTAACTGTTTCTCAGGAGAACCTGGCTGTATTTTCAGTCAACCAAGATTAGCTATTGGGAAATCAAACCTAGAAGTCATTGTGTAGTCAACAATGGAAAAGGCCAAGACATGCCTTAGGGCCTTAATTGTACTGGTATATATGACCAGGTTGTAGTACAATATTGATATGATGCCTTGGACGTACCAAATATGTGTCACTTGAAAGAAATACTATTCCATTTTTTTCCCTCAGAAGGCAATAGAGAAAATGAAGATGCAGCTAAGACTGAAAACGTATACTTAAGGACATGTGTGATTCAGTTAACGTACTCTACTTCCTTCTGTGAATTAAGTTTCAGGTCAGTAGCCTGTAACAAATTCTCTGTTCCAGGGGGAGACAAGCTAGTGCATTAAAATAAAGAAACCACACTACCTTTTAAAACGCTTGTGAAAATGAGATCTATGAGAATACATAAAAGAATTTAACACATTTTACCAATAACAACTTTCTGAGACTAACATATCTTGTTTTTACAAAGGAGGTACTCTCTCTGTAGATATCTGCTACACTCAAATTACCTTTACTATGCACAAAAAATCTGTGATAATTATTGTGATGAAAAATTAACTGTAGAGTTTATTTAAAGCATAAAGTTTTCTTGCATGTTAAAGGTGTGTTTATATGTTGCTAACATATATTAAAATTTTGTTACCATGTTAATGTTTTAAATGGTAGGCAGCATTATGTATGTCAGGCACGGTAGGAGAATAGAGGAATTTTTTATCGTGAAAGATTCAAAGCAGGTTATTAGAATCATGGAATAATAAATCATAGAATACTTTGGGTTGGAAGGGACCTTAAAGATCATCCAGTTCCAACACCCTTGCCATGGGCAGGGACACCTCCCTCCAGACCAGGCTGCCCAAGGCCCCATCCAACCTGGCCTTGAACACGTCCAGGGATGGGACAGCCACAAATTCCCTGGGCAACCTGTTCGAGTGCCTCACCACTCTCATCGTGAAGAAATTCTTCCTTATGTCTTGTCTAAATCTGCCCCACTCCATTTTATAGCCATTGCCCCTAATCCTATCGCTACAAGCCTTTATGAATAATCCCTCCCCAGCTTTCTTGTAAGCCCCCTTCAGATACTGAAATGTTGCTATAAGGTTTATTTGGGGCCTTCTCTTCTCCAGGCTGAACAATCCCAACTGTCTCAGCCTGTTCTCCTATGGGAGGTGCTCCAGACATCTGATCATTCTTGTAGCCCTCCTCTGGACCCACTCCAACAGCTCCATATCCTTCTTATGTTGAGGATTCCAAAAATGGACACAATATTCCAGATGAAGCCTCACAAGAGAGGAATACAGGGGCAGAATCACCTCCCTCGACCTTCTGACCATGCTTGTTTTGATGCCGCCCAGGATATGGTCAGCCTTTTGGGTTGCAAGACTACATTGCTGACTCATATTGAGCTTCTCATCAATAAGCACCCCCAAGTCCTTCTTTTCAGGGCTGCCGTCAACCATATCATCCCCCATTCTGTACTGAAACAGTCATGCTAGCTGTTCTTCAACTATAACTTGAGGGTTGCACATGATGAAGAGTAATTTTTTTCCATCAGTCATGGGCTTAACACAGATGTGTTTGTAATAATGCAAAGCAAGTGCAGTGATCTAGTTATCAATCAGAAGAAAAATCCTGTCCCTGTGATTTGGTCAGTTCAGCGTATCCCAGATAATGTGTCAGAAAAATGAAATCATTCAATTGATCCAGCAACTGAGCAGAAAACCGCACTTAATTACAGCAGTGTCATTGCTGAAAAACTAAAAATACCATCCCATCTAAGTTAGCTCACCACTAATCAGAAGCTGCATCCCTATTGTTTATAAATACTTGTCCATGTGAAATACGTATTTTCAATGTTTTCACACAAGATTTTGACAAAGCTAGATTTACCTCAGATGACTCTTTTTCCTGGTGTCCTTTGAGCCGTGATTTTCAGCTGATGAGAAGCTCTTGAAATCAATGGAGATTTCTGCTTTTGAAATGTGGACGTGTAATCCTTGTTAACACACAGACAATTCGGGCCATGAACACTGCAGGGGCATGAATCCATTAGAACAGAGCAAGTTTCAGTTAGGAGAGACTGCAGGAACACATATCTCTGCAAGAGTAAGCACAGTTCATCCCCATTCACTACAGTGGCTCCCTATGGAGTGCAGAAGAGGTAGAGCAGGACTTGGCATCTGTCTGTCTTAGCAACTCTGTTGGCTTTTTCATAATCAGCTCTATCTGTCTTCCATATACAATGAAACATTGCATCCTATTTGCAAAGTCATAAATTTGGACAATATTACCTTTGTTAAATTCATTATAGATTCTTTCGTAGGCTAATATGTTAGCAGTATATTTATTCAATAAATTTATGGGATATAAGTAGGGTGAAGGGGAATGGATACTCAAAAGAAATGTATTTTATTTTGCTAGTGATGATGGTATATTTTGCTCTATATACTTTAAAAAATATTTTGGATATTTTTCATTTGATACACTTTAGGAAAACTGCTTTGAAATGTACAGTGCAATTTTTGCCTCAGACAGAAGGCTAGTAAATGCTTTGCTGTGAGAAATGGAGTTTGTCTGCATGATGGATAGTGACTTTGTGTCTCAGCATAGTGATTGTCTCTTAACGTTATGCTTCTTGTGGTGCTACTTAGCTGAAATACAGCTGAGGTCTGAGATCCTGATCTCACACAGAACACAGCTTCTCTGCTGTCTATGAATCTGTGCAATTTAATCAGCTGAGGACAAGCCTTGCAAGTTTAAATCAAAATCCAATCAAATAAAAAAAAGCATTCTTTCCTGTGTCAAATACCACTATAATAATTAAATAGCATATACAGAACAGTATATAGCAGTTCTTACATACTTGTACATACTCTAGCTGACTTCAGTGTTCACTGCTATAAGCATTCACTGTTCAATTTTCCTCTAAATAGATTCTGATGCTAATTTTATTACCTCTCTAAAGAGTATGTTTTCATTTAGAACAATAAAGTGGCCATTTGTGAATGAGTCACTCATAATTAGACTGAGGTGTTTATGCTGTGCTTTTGATAAGAGGCATAGCAAATAAGACATTTGCTAATAATTATAGGGAAACAATCAAAGCAGTTCCTCTACCATATTGGAAATCATTGAGAAACCGAGGAGAACAAAGTTCGTCTTCAATTACTATTGCATATATCTTAGAGGTTCTGTCATTCTTCAGGCTTTATCAGTTTCCTCTCCAAGTGCATGTGGCTGCCACAGCCCAGTGATGTGCAGCTAGTGATCAGCCTGGTAGGGGAAACCTTCAGCTCCTGCCACTCGATGATGGCAATTCAAACGAACGGCAGAATTCCCACTGACGTGGATGTCATTCGTCTTTGGAGATAGGTTGTTGAGGCTATGCAACACTTTTCTTAAAAATGTTTCTCCAAGCTTCCCCAGTCCTGGAACTGATTTTTATCTTCTACTACTTTCTAACAATGTTATGGTCATCTGAGCCCAGTCTGACTTGCTGCCCTATTTATTGTGCTTCCCCTGCAGAAGATATCTCTGTAACCATAGCCACTTGGTGTTGTACAGGGATAGGGAACTGGAGACCTTGAAATTAAAGATGCTCTACTGTTCAGGCTCTAAAAGAAGTAAACATCTCTTACTGCCTCCTTGCCTCCCCCGCCACAGCTCACGTATGGTGTGTGGGCCTTGGCTTTCCAAAGCAACCCTCAGATCTGTAAATGCACTGAGCGTTGAAAACTGTGAGTTAAAATAAAAGTATCTAAAGAGGATAATGTTGCAATTTTCTTTGCAGAGAGAAAAAACAGAGATATATCAGCTCCTCTCACCCAGGAGACACACGGGGAAGAAATAAGCTCTGGGGGCTCCTGGTTACCCTGGCACAGTACAAGGAACGGTGCACCCGTTGGGAATGGTTCCATTAAAACCATAGGCTATTGGACACAAGCATGGCCACCTGGTTTCTCAGGACCATGTCCAATTGTCTTTTGAATATCTCAAGAAGTAAAATCAACAAGAAAGCTGGAGAAGGACTATTCATAAAGGCTTGTGGTGACAAGATGAGGGGGAATGGGTATAAAATGGAGAGGGGCAGATTTAGACTAGACATTAGGAAGAATTTCTTCACCATAAGAGCGGTAAGACACTGGAACGGGTTGCCAAGGGGAATTGTGGCTGCCCCATCCCTGGAGGTGTTCAAGGCTAGGTTTGATGGGGCCTCAGTTAACCTGATCTAGTGGGACATGTCCCTGCCCATGGCAGGGGGGTTGGAATTGGATGACCTTTAAGGTCCCTTCCAACCCAAACTACTCTATGATTCTATGATTCCATGGTCTCCAAGGATGAAGATGATGTTTTACCACCTCTCTTGGTAACCTATGTCTGTGCTCAGTCACTTTCCAAATTAAAAATTACTTCCTAATGTCCAGAATTCCCTCCCTCATCTCTTTTATTTCCTCTGAGATATTTACAGTTTTTAAGAATAGAGGCATTTTTTCCTTGCAAATACATATAAAGGCAAATATTGCTCGTGAAATAATAGATAGATGGCTAAAGTAAGAGTTAGGAGAGAGGGCCCACTGTAGGGTGCTGTTAGCCGTGGAAGCAGGTACGCTTGCAACTCAAAGAAAGCATGCTCGCTTCTATGTATCTCTCCATAACTCCAGTATTCAAACCCGGTATTTAATGGCCTCCTATTAAATAGAGCCCATTTGGCTCCAATTCCTTGTCTAGTACCCAAGACTATGCAGAGCTGGTTTCTCCCTGTCTTTTCTAAGAGTTTCTTGGTCATTGCAATATCCTGCTTTCCTCTGAGATTTGGCTAGACACGGGAAAGAGATCTAGCTGAGCATAAGAGCCACCTGCCAGCTTTTAACAGAAGTCAAAAAGTACAGTCTCTCTCTTGTTGCCATTTTCTTCAACTGCATGAGTCTTTGAAATACAACTTAATGACACTATTATCAACTTTTTGGTGGTTTTGTTTTTATTTAGTGAGCTATCTGCCCACAAAATCCCACTTCCTTCCGCCACCGAGTTAGAAAATGGAATGAAGTTGCTAGGGCAGATCTGTAGGCTGGTTTTGGGGCATAAGTTAAAATTATAGAAATTCCATTTAAATATAAGAAGCAACTTTTTTTTTTTTTTTTCCTGTGAGTGTGGTTAAACAGTAGAATAGAACAAGTAGAGAATGCATTTGGAGATTTTCAAAGTCTGACTGGAAATGGTCTTGGGCAGCCTGCTGTTGGTGATGCTGCTTGGAGCAGGTTGTTGGACTCAGTCTTTCTGTATTCCTGTGATTTTTTTCACACTCTGGCTGCATATCATATCTGCTCCCTTCTGCATGAGACTCCGCTTTCTGCTCCACTTGGAAACTCTTCCAGCTGCTGACTTTTCCTTAAAATAGTACTCAGTGCCTAACACAGCTTGATCTTGATTTCTTCCAGACTCTATTATAACACCAGTTTTAGGAATGATTTAGTTTCTTAAATACACATTTGCTTTAAATATGATAGTTTGTATTTTGTTTTTTTTGTAAAGGCAAGATAGTGCAAATCACAATGACTCCAAACAAATCCTATTTACAGTAAATAACTGTTAGCTATATAGAGTAACAACCTATATTTATTCTGAAAGTAGCTTTACCTTTCTTTTTAGAGAGACTTATTTTAACTTTTATTAACACCACAATCATTTTACCTTTAAGGCTGAAAAATAGCACGTTTGTTCTAAAGTCAGGGGATTTTTGTCACTGCTAGAGTATATTTGGTGGGGTTTTTTTTTTGCTTTTGCTATGGACTCCCATCATAGAGGGGTTGGAATCCCATCACAGTGGGGTTGGAAATAGATGACTGTTAAGGTCCCTTCCAACACAAACTGTTTTATGATCCTGATTTTTGCAAGCAATATGTTTAAAATTAGAAAGAGTAAGGATAATACCTTTCTGAAAATTCAGAAAAACTAACTGTCACGTTTGTATAACAATCCTCAAATTCCCTACCCGAAGGGCCATATTAAGTACAAATTTTGCAAGGATATATATGTCAGTGTCACAAAAATACAATTCATTGGTCTCTAGGGTATAGAGGAGACCTTAGGAAGAAAGATACCAGGGTAAAGAAATAGTTTTCTTTGCCTCTTTTTAATCAAATTGAGTTCAAAATAACTTCTAAAATTATCTCTTCCAGCCTAGGTTTCTCCAGAAACTGTTTGTAGGCTGCAAAAAAACATTGATGGAAATGAATTTCCAAAAAGACTAGGCTTGCAGTCTAACAGATGAGCACAAAACCATGATGGATACCATCATTGTGAATTGCTGAAGCAAGGAATTTAAGATCTTGCTCCTGCTGCTGTATTTTGCACATAATGCTCCCACTTGTCCTTCTCTTGGCAGTATCACATTGGGAAAAAGCATTTTGGTATTCCAACCACCTGAAGAAATACTAGGAAGGAAATAGGCAGGCAAAAAGGGATTAATCTACATAAGACACTCTAAACTGTCTTTACAGATTGTATAGAGGAGCTAGCACTAGTATAAATTTATTTGATTCAACTTTAATTTAAAATATTGAAATAGGGTGAACATCACATAGGTCATTTCTCAATGATTTCAAGAACATAGAAAACCTTCTGTCATTCACTGTTAAAATTCTGGCTTCTTTTTCTGGCTAACTCTGATAATCTTATAAATTAAAAAGCATCAGCAAATGCTGGAGATTTACTGTTGCAACATGAATAACAATTCATGGGAAAGCAGAGAAGTGTCCTAGTTTATTTATGTTGAGGGTTAATGTTTTTAAAAGCAAAATTCCTACATGCGTAGAATAAAGAGGTCTAAAATAACCCTAATTAATTTCTTTTCCTTTTCCTCAGCAGGCATGAGAGGTGAAAGATATTCTAACAGAGCTGGACACATTAAGACCCAAGAGGAAGGTAGCATGGGCAATTTTGAATTAGCCTAAATACATTTCTATCTGCTTCTTTCAGTATGATTTTACTTTATGTGTCTGTATGTATTTTGTTTCATACAGTTTATAAATAGTGTATAAATGTATAAATAGTATGCAATTTACACATTATAATTGGCCGTGCATGTATCTACACTGACATTGACTCATTAACAGTAGTCATTTGTAAGTATTTGACAACGAAATTAAGAAGTCATCTGAAAGTACTAGAAATCATAAAACAGATTCTTACGTAACACTGTTGATAGGATACTGGGAAGTATATGATGGCAGCAGAGTTAGCATTAAATTGCTCTTCCCTCCTGCTATTTAGGACAGTGAGTACCCGGGTCACTGTGACACAAAGTCTCTCAGATTTTATTTGCAGTCCAACAAAAGATCAAGACAACTGCACCCAAGCAGCAAATCCAAAAAGAGAAACAGAAAATTGTGGGGTTTTATATCGTGGAAGAAGTACTTTTCAGACTTCTTGAGAACTTTGTTCCCATTACTTGGTCCATCCTGTTCTGTTCTATCTCTGATTGTTGCCTCTGCCACCACACTTCCTGTTCAAGGAGTACCAGTCTAACCTAAAAAAGGGCAGGGGATTTAAATCCACAAGGTGAGCTGATTCCCAGCACCTTAAATTCCATTTTCCTTCACGGCAACTGCTGTTTTTCTAGGTTGTGAAAGGGTCTAAGGTGTTTGGGTGTGGTAAAAAAGCTTCTGTCACCCACTAATACAGGATTCTTTCCCATTTATCACAAATATGTTACTTTACTGCATGGGCATTCCCAGTGTTCCTCTCAAATCTCACCTGTCTCTCCTAGTTGGACTGTACTGTCTTTGAGAAGGAAAGTGTGTTCTCTGTTCTGCTCGTGATGTGATACATCTACTATGTCTGTTGTCTCAGTTGTAGCAGCAGTTGTGTGGGGATAAAAAATATACATATTTTGTCTAGGTTGGAAGACATTCTAAAGAAACCAAAGATTATGCAAGCCCTGATTATTCTTCAGGGATTACTATTCTATATAAATTATCTTCAGTTAGCACAACTCTTTCATAATAACTTTTAATTCCACAAAACGAACTACTTAAATATTTTGCAAAAACATATTTCAGAGTCACGGTTACCCTACATATACATTTATAGCATAAAAATTTGCTGTTCATTTGGCAAAGCATACTCAAATATATGTTTGTGGATTTGGCATACAGTAAGGATAAAAATGTACATGTAATATTTGAAAGTGCCTATGGATTATTGTCCATTCTTTTTACAGCAAACTTAGCTGTTGCTTTAGCAACAGCAAAATTCAGTTCAGACAGCTCTCAAGTCACATAGAATGATTGAATTCTGTTCAAGTCTAAAAGATATGACATAATTACAATTTCTTTTGCTATTTGTGGTCTTATACAAATAGAACATTCATTTTGCTTTTGCTAACAATGTAAAAATGCATCACTCATTGTATATAGCTTATTGCTCCAATCCCTCATTCCTCTTTCCTATGCACTGAAAGTCATAGTTCATGCTTTTTGAGACTACTGATTCCTGCATGTGTTATGCTCCTCCTGAGCCTTTACAAAATTCTATATGCATCCTGTATCTTGTTTAGAATAATACTTTAGCATTAAATCATCACTAGCCCGTTAGTCTGATATATAATAGTCTTTTATTTCTTCAACTCATGTCAATAGTATGTTTCATGATTTAGTAGCTTATCACGTGACATCAGGTCTCAATGGGCTAATTATTTCACTTCATACCATCTACATGGGGAAAGATATGAACTAGTGGAAGACGTTTCTCAGACCCACATCTAGAGATCATAATCCATTCTTGAAAAGAATAGTTGAACAAATGAAAGTTCACTTGATAAAAAGTAGACAAGTACATCTAAACTGGTCGCCCTAAGTGCTTTCTTTAGTAAAGGAGAATGGAAATTCTCTCATCCTAAAAAGTGTATCTAAAATAGGTCAACTGACTCAGTTGAGAAGAGCAGAATATAACAATAATCATAAAGCTTCAGGCCAAAGGTTCACCGAGCCAGTATTTTTCTCTCTGGATTTCTTGGCAGTTCTCCAGGATGGTAATTTCCCCAGAGTGAGGCTCCGCTCCTGTGTTCCTGGTGTGCCAGCTCCTCTGACTTTGTCGAATGCAGGAAACTTGGTGACATAAAATATGGTGAAGGAGGTCTATGTTTATACTTTCTCCTAAAAAAATGACAAATGCTATCCAAAAGCTAATGGAAATAGAAAAAGCATATACTGTATTTTCCCCTTTCTACTTTCCCGGGGACTTCCTAAGCGATTCATCTCTGTAGTTACTCACAACAGATTTATTCTTTAAATGCTCATCCAGTTGCCTTTTGAACCCATGTAAACTTACTGCATCCACACTGTCCTAGGAATCTGACTTGACCTCAGACCTACCTTATCACTATAGGCTTGCATGATGATTATTGCTTAATCATTGCTCTTACAAGAGCAGCCTTTAGTCATCCATGCTGCCTCACTCTGAATCTCTTCAGGGTCTTTCATTCAATGACCAAGACAGGAGAGCAGAGCTGCCCATAGGGTTTGACATGAGGGCAAACAATAGGTTTACACAATAACACAATTATTTTCTTTCTTATTCTCAAATCCTTTTCTAATAATTCCTCACATTTGACTCCTCTTGGTTTTGAACAGATTCTAAGCACTGACCTAACATTTTCATGGACCAATCTGTCCTGACCCAAAGATCTCACTCCTGAGTGATAATGGTCAGCTTATAGCCCATTTATTTTTTATTATGAGCATCAGTTTGCTTTTACCTACATTGAAATTCATCTGATATGTTATTATGCAGTCACTCAGTCATATAAATCCCTTCTGCAGTTCTCTGCATTTAGCCTTGATTATTTTTATCTTCTTGAAAGCTACAACTTCGTATGAGCTGCAAACTGGTGATTGCTTACCCCTTTTCCTAAGCAATTTAGGAACATCACAGATCCCAGCATTTCTTTGAAACTCCCCAGCAACCTCCCACTATGAGAAGTAACTGTGCTCCCCCACTTCTCCTTCCTACTCTTGGCAGTTCTTCTCCATGCCTCTTTTTTCTCCCTTATCCCACGGCTGCTTAGATTCTTTGGAGGACTTTGATGACTAATTGTTTCCTTTTGGAAATCCAAACAGACTGTAATATCTGTGAAAAATCCTGCTTTAACACAAATTCACTGAATCTGGGGAAGTGAAGGAGTTTGCCTGAGCCATGTAGGGAAAAAAAGATTCACTCTGTAAAGTGCCATTTGTATAAATCTGTGGAATCACCGAAATTCTTATTCCAGCAGTGACACAGGAACTTAGCCTGTGGCAACTGCTCAATAGGTGCCCCAGATTTGTAAATCCCTTTGCACCCCTTTGATCTTGACCATTTTTATGAAAGATAACTTTCATACAAACTGCATCCAAACTTTGTTCATCTCAAAGGCAAAATTAGAATCATAGAATCATACAATAATTTGGGTTGGAAAGTACCACAAAGATCATCTCGTTTCAACTCCCCTGCCATGGGCAGGGACACCTCTCTATAGATCAGACCCCATCCACCCAGGCCTTGAACACCTCCAGGGATGGGGCAGCCACAACTTCTCTGGGCAACGTGTTCCAGTGCCTCACCACTCTCATCGTGAGGAAACTCCTCCTTATGTCTAGTCTAAATCTGCCCCTTTCCAGTTAATAGGCATTACTCCTAGTCCTATCATTGCAAGCCTTTGTGAACAATCCCTCTCCAGCTTTCTTGTAGGTCCCCTTCAGGTCCTGGAAGGTCACTCTAAGGTCTCACTGGATGACATCCCATTATTCTGGTGTGGCAACTGCACCACTCAGCTTGGCGTCATCTGCAAACTTGCTGAGGGTGCCCTCAATCTCACTATTTCATTGATGAAGATATTAAACAGCACTGGTCCCAGTACGGACCCCTGAGGGACACCACTTGTCATGGATCTTCATCTGGACATCAAGATGTTGTCCACTACTCTCTGAATATGATCATCCAACAAATTTATTATCCTGATGTGGTGGTGTTTTCCTGGCAGAAGGGATTTTAGTCAGGAGTTTGACTAAATGGTTACAGCAATCACACCTAGCCCTAGAAATCCGTTAATTGCGTCAGAGTTACTGAATACCATGGACTATCTGATGGGGAACTTCCTATGCAATTTTGTAAATAACATTCCATCAACAGTAGTTGTAGAGTAACTAGGAAATAGTTCCAATCCTAACTTACTGAGTAATTTTGCAGGTTTTGAGAAAGTCTTCTTAACACTGAAATGTCAACAAAATTATGAAAATGTTGTTCATGTTCTCCCATTCTTTGTATCACTCCTAATAAAAAAAAAAAAGGAAAGAAAAAAAGAAAAATAAAGAAAAATTAAAGAAAGAAGGAAGCTGGCTTCTTTTTATGTCTTTTGTGGTTTTTTAGTTTTTTATTATTTAACTTTTTCCTTGCCAGGCCCCCTCTCAAAAATTTCTGCCAATAAGACTAGTAATTTTTTTAAGGGCTATAGATGTGAAGCCCTAAATGTGTGACAGCTGGTACAATGTGTGCACTGCTATTAAAATTTATGGAAAACTGGCCTGTAACTGTAGAGAGTAGACGTTTAGCTTAATCTAACACAGAAACAAATTGATAAAGTAGCTGTATAGTATACAGATATATCACTAAGATATCCCTAGCCCCTGGCTGAATGGGCATATATTCAAAAAAAAGTTATACAGAACCATAAAATAGAAAACCTGACTTAAACTGCTATATAGTTCTGTAAAAGGATATTTTTTTTTATAATCATGTTACAAACCGCTGTATTACCTAAGATATGGCCATCTGAATACATTTCACAAGACTGGGCTCATTTACTACTTACTTATCATATAACTGTGAAATATCCTGTGATGTCACTTCTACATGATATTTCTGAGTGTTTTAGGCCTATGACCACCTGAAAAAGGTTAGAAAGTTTAAGCCTTAGCCTAAAGGTGGATACTTAACATCTAAGTGTTGAAAGTATTTTAAAATCATAAGATAGGTAATTACTGAGAGCTGTAGGTGGGGATTTGCATGTTCCAGTAGAATAGAGACTGAACTATCAAGTGAAAAATACTCAGCACGAGGGTGGAAAGGCTCAAACCTCATGACAAAGGGATGAAATACTCTTTCTTCTGAAGTCAGCTGACCAAATTCCACTGACTTTGAACCATAAAGGCAGTCATAGATTTATGAGCCTAAGGGCTGTTCATGGAATGAGATCTGAATGTTGCCTCAGCGTCATGTTCTCACATTTGATCTCCCTGCCCTATGATTTTCAGAAAAACTGGCCTAGACCTTACATTGGGAACATGGTGAGCAACCAAAGTCACCAGGACTATGGGCTGTATCCTTTCAGTAATTTACAGGTGTCCTCAGGAGTCAAACCACGTCTTGCACCTGTCACTGTCCTGTAAGGAACTTACCCTGCTGATTCCAGTGTTAAGATCTCCTTTCAACCTTTGTATAATCCCAGGTAGCCCAGAAAGACTGGCATCTTCATCCAAAAACCATCAGTAAGGCACCTTTCACAGTTCTTGTACCCCATCTGCAAGTACTGAGAGGTTTTCTACCTCACAGATTTTCATCTGAAGCTCCCCTTCATGAAATAACACAAGTACATCAAGCCACACTTCAGAGTGCCAGCAGTCAGAGAACTCCATGGAGTAAACAAGTCACAAGCAAGTCCTTCATTCCTGACAGCTTTGAATTCTCTATGCATGCTAGCTACAGGCATAGCTACATGTCCCCTAGAATTTTCTTTTAGACAGTGGTGACCTTTGAAATTTTTATAAGATTGTCTTAGAACACTCACAGTAGAAGTTACGAATAGTAGGGATCTACCCTTGGGAGTAAGACTATACAAAAAAGGGACAAAAAATCCCAAGCATGTCTTGGAATTTGAAACAACTTCTGCATACAAACAACTTGTTCTTTAAAGTTATACATGAGAAAGAAGGGGCCTTACATCATGGATAAAAAAAATGTGATCAGCCCGAGCTCTCTGAAGGGCTAGACTTGCTCAGTGAATTCCCTTCTTGCTACCCAGTGCTTTACTGGCTAATGTCTTTATATGCATGGAGAGAAATAGCAGATTCACAGCTCAGCTCTTGGTACCTCTGTGCTGCTGCTGAGGTGGGAAAGAGATTGCAGAAATGGAAATTCTTCTGAAGAGGCAGTTAGATAGCCCAGAAGAAAGTGGGAAAACTATTGCTTAAAATAAGTGCTATTGAATACGTTATCTTCAAGGAAGAGTGGTAGGAGCAGCAAAAGCAGGAACCAGTTTCTCTGATGATACAGCAACAGACGGCATGTTCATATGTAGACCAGTGCACAGAAAGGCGTCCTGCAGCCTGTTGCTTCTGCTCTAAAGACAGTCACTTTCTTCCTCAGAGACCTGATTACACCCATCCTTCTGCATCTGGCTGCTTGAGCTCAAGGACAACTAGACAAAGCATAGCTGAAGGAGATGAATGGAATAAAAATATACTTATTCTGTCATTTAACCATGTAAAAGAGAATATATAAAGATATTCCTCTCTACTTTGCTCTGTGAAACACCAGCTGGAGTACAATGTCCACCTCTGGAGCTCTCAGCACAGGAAAGACACAGACCTCTAGCAGCAGGTCCAGAGGAGGGTCACAAATGTGATCAGAGTGACAGACCATCTCTGCTATGAAAGAAGTTTGGGAGAGTTAAGGTTGTTCAGCCTGGAGCAGCAAATGCTCCGGGGAGACATTACTGTGGCATTTCAGTACTTAAGGGTCACTTTTAAGAAAGGTGAGGACAATTATTATGTTTTTTTAGTAGGGCCTGTTGCAATAGGACAAAGTGTCATGTTTTTAAAATAAAAGAGGAGAGATTCAGACTAGATATAAGCAAGAATTTTTTATCAATTAAGGTGGTAAAACCCTGGAACAGGTTGTCCAAAGTGGTGGTAGATGCTCCATCTCTGCAAACATTCAAGGTAAGGTTGGACAAGGCTCTACTCACTGCAAGGAGGTTGAACTTGATGATCTTTAAAGGTCCCTTCTAACTCAAACTGTTCTATGATTCTATGTACCCTGCTCAAAAAGGGTGCCTTGCTCACACACTATAAGGGGGCTTTCACAATTCTGTATTTATGCATTCTGGAAGGATGTGGAATGAGAATAAGAAAGCCATTTCTGTTACAGTACTAATTTTCCAAAGCCCACTCCTGTCAGAAAAGGCACATGACTCTGCTTATATCTTGTAATATTCGTTATTATTGACTTATTTAAATTAAACGGTTAAAACTTTCAGTCATGTTTTTTGGGTTTTTTTTTCATAATTCTTTCTTTCAATTACAGTCCACACCATTCAACAAGTGAAATTTATAGGCATTTCCCTTTTCTTATTAGTGGTTATGTCTTTTCTGCGGTTGCATTCTTTTATTTTCACATGGATTTTCTGCCACCTCCACCCAAGATACAGGTTTCTCTCTATCTTTTCCTGCCTGGCCAGTGTTATGTGGTTTTGCTTGATGTTACTCAAAACAAAGCTTTGGCTCAATTAAATGTATATATTGTCCATTTACCATACTTGGCAGGATACTTTCAGCCTTACATTCAGTGTAGTACAGTCAGCTTTCATTTGTCAGTTATGGTACAGTAGTTATTATAGGGAAGTCTGTAGCAGAAGCAGTGATAAGAAATAATAAACCATGTCAAACTCATGCAGAAAAGGATCTAATCAAATGTGACTTAAAAGAGTTTATATAGAACCTATTTTCACCTGGAACTTGATGGTCTGACAATAATGATTACGTGTACTTGAGTGAAGAAAAGTTCCAAACGGTATACTGCTCTTCTATCTTGCCATTTGAAATACAGTCAGAAGGGAGAAGAGATCACATATTTCATAGAATCATAGAATTATAGAATAACCAGGTTGGAAGAGACCCACCAGATCATAGAGTCCAACCATTCCTACCAATCACTCAACCATGCCCCTTAGCACCTTGTCCACCTGTGCCTTAAAAACCTCCAGGGAATGTGAATCAACCACCTCCCTGGGCAGCCTCTTCCAGTGCCCAGTGGCTCTTTCTGTGAAATTTTTTTTCCTAATGTCCAGCCTAAATCTCCCCTGGTGGAGCTTGTGGCCATTTCCTCTTGTTCTGTCCCCTGTCACTTGGGAGAAGAGGCCAGAACCCTCCTCTCCACAACCACCTTTCAGGAAGTTATAGAGAGAAATGAGGTCTCCTCTCAGCCTCCAGCCGCTCCTCATAAGGCCTGTTCTCCAGCCCCTTCACCAGCTTCGTTGCTTTTCTCTGGACTCGCTCCAGAGCCTCAACATCCTTCTTGTGGTGAGGGGCCCAGAACCGAACACAGGATTCGAGGTGCGGTCTCACCAGTGCCGAGTACAGAGGGAGAATAACCTCCCTGGACCTGCTGGTCACACCGTTTCTGATACAAGCCAAGATGTCATTGGCCTTCTTGGCCACCTGGGCACACTGCTGGCTCATGTTCAGTCGCTGTCAACCAACACCCCCAGGTCCTTCTCCTCCTGGCAGCTTTCCAGCCAGGCTTCTCCTAGTTTGTACCTCTGCTTAGGGTTGTTGTGCCCCAAGTGCAGGACCCGGCATTTGGCCGTGTTAAACCTCATGCCGTTGGACTCTGCCCAGTGGTCCAGCCTGTTCAGATCCCTTTGCAGAGCCTCCCGACTCTCCAGCAGATCCACACTTCCACCCAGCTTAGTGTAGTCTGCAAACTTGCTAAGGGTGCACTCGATGCCTTCATCCAGGTCATTGATAAAGACATTTGTGGATTGGTAAATAAAGTGAATAGTGTCTTATTACCAATTCAGTCTTTTACCCTACATAACCCATGATCTTCAATGTAAAATTGAAATTTCACGTATTTGCAAAACTGAACGCTTTTCGCTCACAGGGACTTCTAGTTTCTAGCTAGTGTCATACACATTTTAACAACAATGCATGCTAGAAATAAAGTGACATGTGAACGCACATGCAAAAGCTCACCTTTAAGTATTTTCCCCTTTTGGAATGTGTCTCTTGCCTCAATTTGCATATGATTGGAAGAGTAAAACTGAATGTTGTGGTGAAGACAGAGTAATGCCTCTCCTTGTCACAGCAGATACTTTGAGTTCCACTCCTCTCAATGTGAGTGACAGAGAAGTCTGTGAAACAGCACTTTGTTTTTCCAGTCTCCAGAAATAAGCTGCACAGCTGTAAATACAAAACTCCCATCAAATAATACCTGTGAATTTTTAAAGTAGGATCTTTTCTGCTCAGTGGTGTGTTCCTTTGTTCTTTTGAGAATTCAGACTTCATTTTTTGTTTACAACCTGCCTTTTATTAATTCTAGTAGTACTTCTTGCTTTGGAGATGGACTATAGGACAATAACATTGTGGATTAGGTTCTGCCTTAGGAGATATATTTGTGATAAGGCATAAGAGTTCCATCACACAGAGTGAGCAAGAGTGGTTCAGATCCCAGTACCAGCGTACATGCCGTATATCTGCTCTCACCCTCCATGGTCAAATGGAAGCGAAGTCAGCTGGGATGAAATTTAAGAGCTGTTTCCTCTGAGAGCAAGTGAAGACTAGCATGGTATCTGGTGATGTTCACACAAGAGATATGGGGCACACAGGGAGAGAAGGTTTTATAAAGTTGCCAAGAGGATAGATTTGGGGAAAATGAAAAGTCTGAGATATGAAGCAGCCTAGAAGAGCAGGCTTTTGAGCCCATCCCTTTTGAGATATGATAAATATTCTGCTCTATCTCTTCTGTAGGCAGCTGAATTTGTGTTGCAGAAAGGTCTGAACAACCTAGAGACTAAGGAGGAGAAGATCAGCTTCAAGCATCCAGGGAATGAGTGATGACCAGCACTGGCATTTGAAGGGTACAGAAGAAATACCAGATTCAAAGTCTCATTCTCAGGAGGAGTTTTGCTTCCTTCCCAACTCCCATCCTCCCTTCAGTTGCAAATATATTCATAATGAATCCCATCTGAGGGACAGGTTCTCCTTGTCTACCCCTTAAATAATTGGCAAGCTGGTAGAAGGTCTTCTGGATTTTCTCACTACCTGCACCACGCTGCAGTACACTAGGTGGATATTTGTCCTGTAGAAGGTGGCTTACAATGTTCAGGATGTTACCTTGAGTTCTTATTTTTCCTGGGAAAAAGAAGGATCTTATTTTGGCTGAAGGCTAAGGAGGCAGCATCTTCCATCCCTGGGCAGGCCTTATTTAAGAAAACAGTCAGAAATAAGAAATCGCAGACCAAAAATACTCTTGCCTGTATGAGATCTGCATGGCTCTCAATAGACTAGCCAAATGAATAGTCATGCAGGAGTAAATGAGGTTATATGGCCATTGACTTTCTTCCCAGTTAAGCCTTTATCTATTTTTTGAGTATTTCCTTTAGCCTTCTAAGGGGAAACAAATTTTTCTCCTATTAAAAACATTTTTATTTTTGCAACTCAGGTAGTATTGTTAAGGGTTCACTAGTATATTTTCAAGGAATTATTGGTGTTCTTGTATTCTTTTTACTATAAATCTAAGTTTGTTTTAGTAACTCATACCACTGACACTAATATGTCATTATAGTGCTCTTAATTTATCCACTGGATTTTTCACTGGGCTAGCTTTAGGTCCCCATAAATATCCATTTCTTTCATGATGTTATATATTTTCCTGTCTGTGCTTTTGAGAGTTCATGATAAAACCACAATGTCCTGGAATCGACTGTACTTTTTCTCATCAGTGGGACTGTAAAAAAGGACAGAAGGGGAAATGGTGTTGTTACTGATGATGTTACTGATGATGGCACCAATTCTCCATAGCTGTCTGTATCCATATATTACAGACTTCTCTCTCACAGATCAGACAGTTGAAAGCAGGATAATCACCTAGGGTGCGAATGGATAAATGGGGAGAGAAAATGTGTCCAGCCATAGCCGAGGCTTTAAAAGGCCCAAGCACAATATTAGCTCTTACCTTTTTCCACCTTGTTCCAGACTTTTCCGTGATGCAGAGTATAAGATAAAGTGAAGGAAAAAGTTCCTTAAATCAAAACTCAGTGAACAAAACACAGCTTCAAAGTCATGCTCATACCCTTATTTGCTTCTGAGTTTTCCTTCCTGATTTCTGTCAGCCAACTTCAGCCTACAACACTTCATTTAATCACCAGATCCCTCTCTTAAAGGAAGCAGCTAAGGTAGACCCTTTACTTTGTTATGAATAACTTCTGGAGTACACTTCAGGTTAAGGATAGATAATATTTGCATTTTATTTAAAACCAGCAGGAAGCTAAAGGCTGAACTTTCCTTCTCAATGTTCTGCTGAAAAGGCAGGGGACTTGGGAAAGGAAGGCAAAGTTGTTCAAGATATCTTATAAGGTATCAGCAGAACTGTAATATTAAGTATGGTGCCTCACAATAAATTGATAAAACCTGGTAATTTATGTATTTTAATCCTTCACTTATATTTCTAGCGCATTTGTGATTCTGTATCTGTAATGTGCAAGAGCGTAAGCTCTATTTTCAGTTGCCATTTCATAATTCATGTGTGTGAACATCTGAAATCCCAAAAGAAAGGAAAGAGATTAGAAAAAACATTAAATGAAATTCTAGTGGGCCTGAGCTAATATTTATTCAGACTCCATGACCTTAACACTTCGTACAATGCCTTCCACTATTATCTCTGCACTGCACTTCACATTACAATCCGTAAGAGCCAGAGGACGCGCTTCGGTTTGCTTGTGACAAATACTGGCATTATGACAAGGTATACGAGGTATCTGGCTTATCAACAGGCAGCAGGCAGGGCAGGAATTGACACCTACAAATATTTTCCACAGTATCAAAAGTTATGCTTGATAATGTTTTCAAAGATAGTTTCAAATAAGTACTTGAAATCTTTCTCTGAGACAGTAAACCATAGATTTTAAGCACGTTTTCAATATGTTACACCTAAAAAGTTGAAGGTTCTGAAGCTCAAAGTGTACAAACAGAATAAAAGTGGAACTAACTGAATGCCTCTGCACCAGTGCCATAAGAAAACCTAATGCAATTACTGATATTAGACAGAATTTCCTTAAGTGGGAAAAAAAAAATGTAAATCAAAACAACCCACATGTCATTGAGAAAACCTATTTAAAAAGGTACTTATTATTTAAAACTACTTCTGTGAGATATTACTCATACATTACACAGTCTAAAAGTCCTTTTCTTTTCCATCTGAAGTAGCTCCTGTTAAAAAAAATAACATTTTCTCAAAGATGAAGCAGGTTGTAGTGACCCACTTAAATTTTCCTTTCGGTTTGGAAAAGACAAATGCTTCTAAATATTGCAGCTTCCACATTTGTACCTTTGTGAATTACTGATAGGGTCAAATTTGTAGTTTTCATACTGAAAAAAACCCACTGCCTTATCTTCCCTGAACATCTGTCTCATTCTTTACTGAAGTTTAATTTATTTTCTCAACATTAAGCATAAAACCTGAAGATTGCCTATTAATAGTGCTTACATCTACCATGTTTCCTTTATTCCTTTGTTGAGTTTTCACAATTTATCTTTGCTCCTTCACTCTTTTTCTCATACAAAATATAAGTATCTCCTTCTTTTCACACATGCTTGGATTTAAAAGTATTGTCTGTACAACTGACTGTCTTTGCAACTGGAAATATCAGATGAGTTTTTTCTTGAACTAGCGCTATAGCAAGTAGCTACATCTATTTCCTTGAGCCATGCTTAATGTTTCATTCGTGTTTCTAGTTTTTTAAGTAGATATTCAGAATTTTCAAACTTTCAGAGTATCCATGTTCCTTCATGTAAAGTTTCTACTCGACTAATGAGAGTTATGACTAATTGCTTCTTCATCAGGCTTATTTAACTGTTGATATTCCTTCTCAGTTGCTGAAGTACAGTTTACAGATTAGACAACAGGGCTGTAAAGATCATGCCTTAGGTTTTACTATTTTTCTCAACTTATTCTGAAGGGAAGAGCAAAAAAGGTGAGTAGAGCAGTAGAAATGGACGTAAATGGATGGTTTTTCAAGGAAAATATAATGTGGGAAGATCTGATTTCCTTCCCTGGATTACTCATAGATTTTCATTGCGCCCTTGAGTGTCTTTTGAAATCTCTATTTCCCATCACTCATTGTTTTTAACAATGTTTGCCTAGAACACAAAGAACATTACAGCCCTGAATTTTTAATGTGCCTTGTCTTTAAAGAGGAAGATGTATACAAGCGTAAATGATCACTGAGCTTTTAGTCTTCTTGTAAGAAAAACAGGAGTGATTAGTGAAGCACGCTTCTCTGATTCTCTACATTTGTTTTATACAGGTTTTGTTGGATATAGAGATACTTTCATAATATGTGTGGCTCCAAACCGCCAAACTTCTGGAGGACATCTGGTCCTAAAAAAGAGGAATTAAAAGAATATTTTATATATAACATAAATTAATGTAACTGATTCTTATACTGTCACTAGTTTAAACTATTTAAAGGATGTATGTGAGAGAGTAGAGGAGGAAGGTACTTTGAATACAAATTCAGTTTCACTTTTCCTCTTCTTTAGCTTTATGCTCTAGCATTGGCTGATCTCTCTCAATTTCTTTTGAATAAGATGGAGCAATGCAACTTAAACAGCATCTTTTTTGTCCCTTATTTCCTGTACAACATCGAAGAAAAACATATAGAGAAGGGTAATTTTTCCTCTGTAATAGCATTGCATCACTTCTGATTAACTGCTGAAATTTATTTCAGTGATATTTAGCAATGGCACTGCTGAATGTCAAAACACAGTCAAATCTGAGTCACACAATATATGGTAAGCTCTTCCATTGCTGTGTAATCCACAATGAATTCATGTCATTACATCTCTGTCATTTCAGCAGCAGCTTTTTTTTCTCTGTAAATACAAAGTCATTAAATAGTCAGATATGTACGATCTAGTAATCCTGATGCAATTAAAGATCCCACAATTTCACTACAGTAATAATAAATAACTTTATTTGATTTTACAATAGGATGGATGGGTGCCTTTCAATGCAGGGCTCAAAAAGGCTGAAATCGTAATATCTTTTATACACTGAGGAGAATAATTCTTTTGAAATATTAAATGCTGGTTTTGGTAACAGTATAATTTTTTGTTGGATCTCTGAATGCAGATGGACACAAAGTCTAGTACTTTGTTTCTATTTTGTCTCCAATTATGAATTAAAGTTGTTTGTTAGGGGATAAAAAAGGAGTGGTTGAATTTACTACCTACATCATTGAATTGCCCTGTAAGTTTAGACAAAACAGTGGGGTGGATCTCACTCTAATGCTGAAAGGAGGTGCTCTATTGATATGAGCAGGAAAGTTGAAGTTCAAATCCTGAGTCACCCGGATCAAGAAAATAATTTTCTTTATTAGAACAATGTGAATATTAGCCAAAGTCCAGAACAAACGGATATGCACTTTGCAAGATAAAGCCTTCTGAACCCAGAATTTTTATATATCGGCTTCACGGTGTTCCCAGTGTGAGTGAGTTGCATTATTAGAATACCAGTTATAACTGCATCTGCTGCTATCTAATATCCATACAAGTGGTACTTAAAGATGATTTAGAACAAGGATTCTTTTTCTCTCTCTTTCTTTCTTTGGCTTATTTAATTACTTAGCAACAGAGCTTAAGGTTTTGCAGAAAATGAGGTTGAGGTAAAAACATCCTGTAGATATTCCGAATGAGTGGATTAAGGACAGCAGGTTCATCCAAGGAAAGTTAACATAAACCTAAAGAATTCCATAAGCAGGTATTGTTGTCAAAAAGCATGAGCTTGGGGACTATGTTTTGATTTTCTCTATGCTATCATAGAATCGTGGAATCATAGGATAGTTTGGGTTGAAAGGGACCTTAAAGATCATCCAGTTCCAATCCCTTGCCATGGGTAAGGACAGCTCCCACCAGACCAGGCTGCTCAAGGCCCCATCCAACCTGGCCTTCAACACCTCCAGGGATGGGGCAGCCACAACTTCCCTGGGCAACCTGTGCCAGTGCCTCTCATGATGAAGAAATTCCTCCTTATGTCTAGTCTAAATCTGCCCCTCTCCAGTTTATACTCATCGCCCCTTGTCCTGTCACTACAAGCCTTTGTAAACAGTTCCTCCCCAGCTTTCTTGTAGCCCCCTCCAGGTACTGGAATGTCGCTATAAGATCTCCTCGGAGCCTTCTCTTCTCCAGGTTGAACAAGCCCAACTCTCTCAGTTTGTCCTTCTATGGGAGGTGCTCCAGCCCCCTGATAATCTTTTTAGCCCTCCTCTGGACCTGAGACTGAAGTCTTTGAGATAGTTGTATGGAGAAAATGTTTAACTCTGGGAAAAGAATACACATGACTTAAAGCCTCAATGGTAAGTCGTCCCAGGTGAAGGCAGCCACTGAGTTATAGCCTTTTCTGCCCGACTGTCACCACTAGCTGTGAAGAAACAGAGTAAAATGATATTAGTGAGTCTATTCTAACAATGAGTTTGCCATCTTGTGTTAGGAGAGACCTTTGTAGAAAAAAACTACTTGAAAATTCCCTCCTCTTGCTTCTGGTTGCTGCTGCCGAGTGTCACAACCTGGGTCTGTCTAGGTACCTCCATATTGTTAGATAACTCAGGGTAGAGTGAGCTCTAGCTATGAGACAGGTTCAACATGATTGAACTGTGTGCTGCTGCAGCAAAGAAGGCCAACAGCATGCTGGGATGTATCCAGAAGGGCTTCACCAGCAGAGATGAAGAAGTCATTATCCCACTCTACTCAGCACTTGTCAGGCTGCATCTGGAGTACTGCATCAAGTTTTGGTTCCTGCTATACAAAAAAAGATTCAGACAGGCTGGAGAGGATCCACAGGAGGGCTGATAAGATAATCAGAGGACTGTGAAATCTTCTATGCAAAGTAAGACAGAGAGAACTTGATTTCTTCATTGTTGAGAAGAGAAAACTTAGGAGAGACCTTTTTACCATGTACAAGTACATACAGGTTGTCTATGGAGAGGATGGAAACTCCCTTTTTACAAGGAGTCACATGGAAAAGACAAGGAGTAATGGGTAAAAGTTGCTCCTGGGGAGATTCTGGTTGGATTCCACAAGAAAATTTTTCACCCTGAGAACAGGTAAACATTGGAATAATCTCCCCAGGGACTCCTGCACTGGACACTTTCAAGGCTCAGCTTGACAGTAAGCTGGCCCAACTCATTTAAATTAGATATCATCAAAAGTCAGACCTGATGATCACTAAGATCTCTTACAATCTGTTATTCCGTGATTCTGTGAATGTCAGAATTTGTTTCACAAAGCTGCTGCCTCTGCCCTTCTGAAAAACAGCAACTGTGTCCAATGGCGCTTTGGAAGTGGGATTTGTCATTTGTTCATCCATTGGACTATGTCTGGTAGAGTGCTAACTTCCACAAGCAAAATGAATGTGAGCAAGTAGTCTATCAAAGGGATATGAAGGATCACAAGTCAATTGCCTAGCTTGTACTATGGTCCTTTTTCTTTCCCTTATATAATCATATCCAGTACATTTATCATGCTTGGTACAGAAAGGAGTAACAAAGCTTTCTTCTACGTAAAATATATCCCATCCTGAGCTTTAATTTAAATTGCACAGACATCTTAAATACATTGATTAATGTTAGATACGTTAATTTGAGACTTACTTGTTTGTCTGTGCACACATGCAGACACATATCCCCAAAATATCGCTAATATCCGTGCAAATTCAATTTGATTTTAGTATATAAACTATGCTGTTTACTTATCAATCTTCATTATCACTGATTTGAAATGATAGGTTAGAAAACTTGCATATCCTCTGCCTAACAGAGCCAGGAGATGGGGATTTCAGAGAGGTGTGAAAATTTTTTAAAATAAAAAATAAGATCCTACCAGCCAAATAATTTCCATAGTTACACCTCAGAGCATTCAGTAAAATTTCACAGCTGTCAGCAAGGACTGAAATTGGCTTGTATGGTCTTTCTTACTGGTTGTGATGGGAAGAAGAGAAAGTAGCAGCTTTTGTTCTCCGAATTTATGGATTTCACAGTTGTAGCCACTATTAAACCTTATCAAAAAAGAGAAAGATAGCATGAATACAGGAAAATCTACCATGACTTAGAGGTGTCTCTAAATAATAATTTAGTGTTCTAGGGGAATATTCTGTGTGAATTCACCTTGGATCTGTACTTGGAGTCACGCCATGTAGATAAAAACAAGTAAAACTCTAGCTCTTCCCACATCACACTGCATCAATTGCTAATGTAGATACACCCATTTAGGTACTGTCCAGAGAAAAGATAACATTTCCTTTACTAAATTTTGCTAGTGCTTTTAGACAACAGTTTCAAGCTGATATGGAAGCATGTGGAAAATACAGGTATGTTAAACTTACAGCAAACCCATGAATATGATGAAGTGTTCCAGCAGAATTGGGAAATAACTGCCTAAGGGCTTTCGTGTCATCTAAATTTAACCACATGATTTCATCTTTAATGTCCAATACAATAAAATGAGACTGTACCCGTAAATTTTTTTTATTTATTAAATGAAGAAAATAACTATGATCACCTTTAAAACAGTTCCCTTTCTAGTCAACATTCAGCTGCATACAATGCTGCTAATGTTCAAAGCAATTCTGCCAATCATTTTCTGGAAGGCTGTTGAGGACTTCCATCATTTTTGCTTTCACATCTTCTACTGACAAAAAAAAAAAAGAGTTTCCTTAAGCACCAACTTTATCTTTGGGAAGGGGTAGAAGTCACAGAGAGTCAGTTCTGGTGAGTAGGGTGGGTACTTAAGCACAGTGATGAGTTTTTTTGGAAAAAAACCCCACTTCATAGACAACACATTATGGGCTGGTGTGTTGTGTTGATGTTAACTGGTTTTTCACTCGCACATCAACATTTTCTGATTGAGGGTAAGAAACCACCTATATTTGAACACGTGTTCACTCATGCTGAGTGAAGCAATTGAGTTGAGCCTTGTCTCACTGTGACAGGTTAGAATACGCTCTGTAACCATATATTTATCTCTCCCTTCCCGCTCTTATTTTGTGAGATACAGGATTAGTCTGGGCGCTTTTGTGTCGTGTCTCAAGTACTTGAAGAAAGACAGGCATGTAAAGATGTACATCTACATTAATCAGCTGCTCAATGCATGTAATGCTCTTCACTGAATTTGGAGGGAGACTAGAAATTGGATTATTTTTTCTATTGTGAATCCTGCTGCTATATATACATGTCTACGTCTCAGCTAGGCTTTCCATATAGCCAACAGGGATAAATGGGAATTTCTTCAGTGTGATTCATCATATACTACAGTAGAGACACAAGTACAGTGAATGAATTGTTCTTCCCGTATAACTATACTTGAAGGTTATGATGCTCTATGCAGCTGAGGTAGCTATATTATAGACCTTCAAAATTGGATGAAATAGGAATTTCAGTGAAGTGGGAACTAGATGACTTGTTTAGACTGAAGGCATTACTTCCACAGATCAATTCCAGTCCACAGTCCATGCACAAGTAGGTTAATAATGTGTAACAGCAAGTTTATTTCAGTGGGTTTTTTTTTTCCATTTCTTCAGAAATTTTGATTACCAGCAGAAGAGAGAGGTATGAAAGTGCTTTAGTGAATATTTGTGGAAAGATAATTCTATATTTGAATATATGTTGAAGAAAATACAGTTAGGGAAGGATATTTAAATGTGCATCCAAACAGGGATCTGAAGAGTCTCACTTCATGCAGTTGTAAACAAGTGCAGTTCTGTGCAAGAAAGACTTCCCACATTCCTTATGAGATGCACTTTTAATAGGCCACATGGTCTTTTATAAACAAGGATACAGTTAACGCTATGGATTTGGGGTAGCTATTTGGACACGTTTCTCAGAAAAACCTTTTAAAGTGACTAATGAGTTCTAAATGCCTTGAGTTTTGGATGGTTAAAGTTTGAGGAGGTTCAAAGGAGGCAAGATTTTGTGTGTTTTAGCTTCTTCTGAGCAGGAGAAGCAACTCTTGCAATGATCAGAAGGCTGCTTCTTCCCTCATTAGCAAAACAGCCCTTAGGAGTAATACTGATGAATTAGAAACCTAGCAAAGAGCAGCATCAGCAACAATCATCAGATCTAAAAGCTGAAGATAGATAGCAAGAGTACATATGCAATTTAATAACTGCATTTACCTCTAATAAATTTCAGCCAAATTCTTTTCCAAACAGCAGGTATCAAAAGCCAGAAATTTGTTCCCATAATTTGCTTTTAGTTATCCTCTATAGAGAGAAATATATATGTCCCTCTGGTTTGTTCAAAACGCTGATTAGTGGCTTTCTTTTCATCTACAGAACCAAGTTTGATTTGTTGAGACACTCATGGAGCTTTAGGCAGATATATTAGAGAACGTGAGATTCCTGCTTTACACTGGACTGCCTTTTGCATTGTTTATTCTGTGCTATGTTCTTCCCACTCAAAGAAATGAGAATGTTTCTCTCGAATTTCCTCTTCCTGAGAACATAATATCCTCAAAGTTTGGGAAATAACATTGTCCACAGCTTGAGACCAAACAAAATGAAATGTCCCTGGGCTCTGGAAAAGATTTTGTTGTTCTTTTGGGTTTCTACATCAAAGAGACTATCCTGAAATTTTTGTTTATGGAAAATGCATGACTAGGGATTTCTCTGACTTCATTTAATTAACAAATATATCACTTATATGACTTTGGCTACAGAAAATACTCCACCTAGATTAGATGATTCTTCTGGCTAACAGCTACCATGGCAATGTTGATGTGAAATTATTAACAGAATTAACTGATCTCAGACACATCCATGGCAGAATTAAAGAGTCTATAGCTTGCACAGTGAAGTAACAGCTCAACACCTAACACAATATATTCAGGATTTTCTGAGGGCTTTCCATTATTATAATAACACTCTCAGTATTATCTGGAAGATTATTAAAGATTAGCAGAAATTGCAACTTCAGTGTTAAGCAATTAAATGAGTTGCTTCATGGGACACAGGACTAATGTACTGAAGTCACCTAAGTAGCTGTGGCCTGTCACATTTTTTGTTCTATGATAACTCTTGCTTCCTCTTGAGTACTGAGGAAGATTGTGGAGAACTATGGCTTGTCTGGATGGAATAATGGAATAAAGTGGCAAAATCTATCACAAACAGGGCAAAAAGTAACTGTTACATACAGGCAGCAGAAACCAGCACGTATATGCTCAGACTCTTGCACTTCCCATCACCTCCTCAGAGTGTAACCCTTGACAAAAACCAGGAAGTCTGACATGAAGAAGAAAGAAGATAAATGGAATCAAAGAATCATAGAATCATTAGGTCAGAAAAGACCTTAGAGATCATCAACTCCAATTGTACCTCTCTACATGTCTAATCATGTCCCCAAGCACCTCATCTACCCGTTTTTTAAACACCTCAAGGCATGGTGACTCAACCACCCCGTAGGTGTACAAGTGTTTGACTGTTTGTTCGTGCTCTTTTATTACTTAATACCCAAATCAGTTGTGGAAGGTTTGTGCTTCTTGGCAATAAAACAAGCAAAATGCCATGACCCTAGGAGTTAAAAAGCATAGGAACATTTTACAAAGAAGAGGGCCTTGAAACAGAAAACTGAAAGATAAACAAAGACCAGGTTGTTGAGGAGAAAAGACAGCCTTCTGATAAGCAACTGGAAGGAATACAAGAGCTGGTTCAGTGGGAACAAGTACCAGCTGAAAGAAAAACAATTAAAGGGAACTATCAACATAGTTAATGTTAGTGTAACTTGGTTTCTTAGCTTGTGCAGTAGTTTAGCCAATAATGTGTTAGTAATAGCTTGATGGACGGCTACCTTTAACCAATAATACACTGTAGATACCCTCGTGGGCACCCAGTTATGTAACCAAAAACAGTTTTTAAAGAAACAGCTAAGCTCAATAAATTGAACACTTGCTGATCATACTGATCTCTGTGTTTGATTCTGTGATGCTCCCGTCAACAAAAAAGCTATTTCCGAATATCTCAAATAAGTTTTAGTAAATATGATTTTTTTTAGAATTGTAACTGAAATTAAAGCATATTTATGCAACATTAAGAATTTCTGATGATTTATTGGAAGTTAAGAAAAATGTGTTGGAATTCTTTAAGGAACAGATTATTCTCCAGTACCTCTAGGTTCCCTAGAATTGCTGCTTTCACTTTACCTGCCATGACTGAAATGAAAACATTTTGCAAACACCAGGGAAAAAAATTAAGACAATGTTATTTAAACATCAATATGATTGGTACAAGGCTCAAGGGTTAGCTGCAAGTGTGAGATTAATGAATTCAAGTTTAGGCAGATATTAGATTTATGGATGTTAATAGGGACAGTCATGTGCATCTCATGGATGGCCACAAGCAAAGAGTGCTTATGAAGTGCTTATGACATGCTGACTGAAGGTGGAGAAAGTAGAGTTAATAAAATAAATATGGGCTCTGGTCTCAAAGTCGTGACAAATGAAACTATTGGAGCTCTGCCATCCTAGAGCAAAGCTAAAATCATATGCAAGCTAAGTGCTGAAGGTGTTTACAGAAACATGCTGCTGCTGATTGCTGTTCCCATGGGTGCTGTCCCTATTATGAGATGCTTCACTCAAAGATTCTACAGTAGAATAGCTGCCAAAGAAATGACCACTTTAGTGGTCTCTATAAATTGAGAAAAAAATCATTACACCAGAATTATTATCTTTCATTATAGAAGTTTGTGGGTTTTTTGTTGTTTTACTTAAATTGATTGCACATTTTAGAATGTAAAGAACTTTGCCAAAGCACAGAGCACAGACGTAAGACAAGATCAAGAAATCAGTAGAGTCCTATAAACCATAGAAGCACAGAAGAGTTTTGGGTTGGAAGGGACTAAAATTATCATCCGGTTCCAACCCCCTTGCCACTCAATCAGGCTACCCAAGGCCCATCCAACCTGGCCTTGAACGCCTCCAGGGATTGTGCAAATACAACTTCCCTGAGCAACCTGTGCCAGTGCTTCACCATTCTTATAGTGAAAAAAATCCTCTTTATGTTTAGTCTAAATGAAAGAAAAAACATTGTTACAATTTGATAAATTTTCCTGTACACTATTATTCCTTTACAGAAAAGTGTATTAGGACTGCAATTTTTATAGCTTTATACTATATAAAATCAGATAACTGCATAAATCATCCCACCATATTGTTCTTCAAGGAAGATTAATTTTCATATGCAGAACTGATTAAAGTAATTTTTTAGATGAAAATTATTAAGAAGCTTCCTTTTTTGTATTTCCTAAAAAGATGTTTTCTCCATACTGAAAATTTCATTTTTATAATTCTTTTTGAAGTCTTGCCTGGAAAGTGTATTCCATATCCCACTGACATCTCATTAACAAAGACATCTCTTCTGCTCTGCTCACATTTGGTAATTCACTGCTTATATATCTGAGAATAATTTTCCTGGCATTTCATTTTTACCTTACTATTTACCATATATGTAGCTATCACAAGTCCTTTTCAGAGACATGGAATAACTCTCCAAAGCATAATCTTCTTCTACCTATGAAACTTACTTTCTTAACTTCTGGATTTATGTCTTTTCATATCGTCCATGTTCCCATCTTGCCAAATGATCCACTCAATCTAAAACAGTCAGGTGTCCATGACTAGCCATGAATCCACCATATTTCAAAGTTATTGGAAAATTTCACAAGTAAAAATTATGTGATTTTTGATAGTTTATAATATTCTCCTAATATCCATCATGATTTTCCAGTTTTACCATATAAATAATAAACCATATCACATAAAAATAAAACAAAAATACATTAAATCACAGCGTCATAGACTAACTTCTTTTGGAATAGAATTCTGGAGGCCACTTGATCTTTCCCTCGCTCCAAAGCAAGACCATTTAAGACTAGGTTCCTCAAGGCACTGTTCAACTGAATTTTGAATAACTGTAAGAAAACAGCTTCTCTGGACACATTGTTCCAGTATTTGAATGCTTTCATTGTGAGAAATTTTCTTCTAGGATCTTCTTGAAATTTTTCCTTTTGCAACTTTCACCACACAGAAAGGGAGGGTGAACACATCTCGGGGTGGTAAGGGAGATATGGGTGCTTGGGTGCTAGCTAGTCCAGCTACTAGGCAATTGGGAATGAACTCTGTTCCCTCTAAGAGGGCTGAAGGCTTGGCAGCTCTGCTGAAGTGCATTTACACCAATGCACGCAGCATGGGGAATAAGAAGGAAGAGCTGGAAGCTGTCGTAGGGCAAGAAGCCTATGACGTTGTTGCCATCCCCATGTTCTGAAAAAAGCCAGCAGGGTTAAAAAACAGCTTGGTTGAACAGTGAGATCTTGAGTGATATCAAGAAGAGGAGGAATGTTTATGGGCTCTGGAAGAGGGGACAGGCCTCTTAGGTGGACTACAGGAGCGAAGTGAGATTGTGTAAAGCAAAAATCAGAAGGGCAAAGGCTCAACTAGAAATCAGATCGGCAAAGTCTGTGAGAGATAAAAGATCTTTCTAAAAATACATAAACAGTAAAAGAAGGACTAGTGAGACCATACAGTTCCTATTGGATGCAGAAGGAACAACAGTGACAGGAGGTGAGGAAAAGGCTGAAGTACTTAATGCCTTCTTTGCCTCAGTCTTTAATTGTAAAGAAAGTTGTTCCCTCTGTGTACAAACCCCGGAGCTAGAGGAGCAGAACAAAGCTCCCATAATCAAAGAGGAGGTGGTCAGAGCCTTGCTTGCAGAACAAGACACCCACAAGTCTATGGGGCCAGATGGGATTCACCTAAGGGTATTGAAGGAGCTGGCGGATGTGCTGGCCAAACCCCTTTCCATCATCTTCCAACAGTCCTGGAAGACTGGGGAAGTTCCACTGGACTCGAGGCTGGCTGATGTTGTGCCCATCTACAAGAAGGGTTGCAGGGAGGATCCGGGGAACTACAGGCCTGTCAGTCTGACCTCAGTGCCAGGGAAAGTCATGGAACAGGTGATCTGGAGTGCTATCATGAAGCACATGCAAAAGAACTGGGTGATCAGACCCAGTCAACAAGGGTTCACCAAAGGCAGGTCTTGCCAAACTAACCTGATCACTGACAAAGTGACTCGGCTGCTGGATGAGGGAAAGGCTGTGGATGTATCTTCCTGGACTTCAGTAAAGCCTTGGAAAAGGTTTCTCACAGCATTCTGCTTCAGAAACTGTCACCCCTGGCCTCGACAGGTGAACGCTTTTCTGGGTAGAAAACTGGCTGGATGGCCGGGCCCAGAGAGTGGTGGGAAATGGTGTTAAATCCAGCTGGAGGCTAGTGACAAGTGGGATTCCTCAGGGCTCAGTGCTGGGTCCAGCCCTGTTCAGTGTCTTTATCAATGACCTGGATGAAGGCATCAAGTACACCCTCAGCAAGTTTGCAGATGACGCTAAGCTGGGTGGAAGTGTGGATCTGCTGGAGGGTCGGGAGGCTCTGCAAAGGGATCTGAACAGGCTGGACTGCTGGGCTGAGACCAATGGTATGAGGTTTAACAAGGCCAAATGCCGGGTCCTGCACTTGGGGCAAAACAACCATGTACAGAGCTACAGACTAGGAGAAGCCTGGCTGGAAAGCTGCCAGGAGGAGAAGGACCTGGGGGTGTTGGTTGACAGCTGACTGAACATGAGCCAGCAGTGTGCCCAATGGCATCCTGGCTTGTATCAGAAATGGTGTGACCAGCAGGTCCAGGGAGGTTATTCTCCCTCTGTACTCAGCACTGGTGAGACCGCTCCTTGAATCCTGTGTTCATTTCTGGGTTCCTCACCACAAGAAGGATGTTGAGGCTCTGGAGCGAGTCCAGAGAAGAGCGATGAAGCTGGTGAAGGGGCTGGAGAACAGGCCTTATGAGGAGCGACTGAGAGAGCTGGGGTTGTTTAGCCTGGAGAAGAGGAGGCTGAGAGGAGACTTCATTGCTCTCTACAACTACCTGAGAGGAGGTTGTAGAGAGGAGGGTGCTGGCCTCTTCTTCCAAGTGACAGGGAACAGGAGGAGAGGGAATGGCCACAAGCTCCACCAGGGGAGGTTCAGTCTGGACATTAGGAAAAAAATTTTCGGGGAAAGGGTCATTGGGCACTGGAACAGGCTGCCCAGGGAGGTGGTTGATTCACCTTCCCTGGAGGTGTTTAAGGCACGGGTAGATGAGGTGCTGAGGGGCATGGCTTAGTGTTTGATAGGAATGGTTGGACTCGATGATCCGGTGGGTCTCTTCCAACCTGGTTATTCTATGATTCTATGATTTTGTCCACTACCTCATGCTCCTTTACCTTACACATATGAGAAGAGTCTAGTTCTCATTGGATAGCTGAAGACAGCAGTGCCTATAAACAATATCACACAATAACAATATCAAATTTACACATTGTGGAAAACTCTAAGTGATTTAATATTCAAGGAAACACACTATCACATGGTCTAATATTTCCTCTTTTAAAACTGGAGTCGTGTAGAAGACAAAGTCGAATTGCAGAGTATTAAACCACAGCCAGACCTGAGATCTTACTAAAATATCATCTATCCCTTACTATTAAATGTCCATAAAATCCTTTTCTTATGTATTTGTCTCCTGACTTCTAATTTTAGAGGTTAATCATTACCCTATTAACCCTACTTTGGTCATTTCATAACAGGGTTGCACAATATCCTCTGCATGAGACATATTGAAATTATTTAGCATTTAGTCTTATACATTAGTCTTATACAGTGGGGGATCTGGGGCAATCCATTGCATTAGATGACCTATTGAAACTTAAGGTACTAATTATTACCTATGAAACCTTATACAGCTTGGGACTGATCTATTTAAAAGACTATAACATGCTCACATTGATGTGTGAGAGCAACACTCAAGCTATCTCCCATTCCTTGTAAAGGAGAATTATGCATCCAGCTAAGCTGTGCCTGCAGCATTTCTTGCATGCTCAAATTTTCTTAGAATTCACTCTGCAACAGCTACGTTTGCACTCTGGAGAAAGCTGAATGTGGTTAGAAGGAACATAGAGTGAGTAGGTGTTTGCCTGCTTTGGGAACTGATTTAAATGCTGATGAGGTGTAAACTAGTCATATTTAATGTATAATTAAATATTAGGCCACCTAGAACTTTGTATAATATTTTATTATATTAAATTGAAATGAATAAATAAACACAATCAGCTCCATTACTAATTTCCTGGTGACTTATTGTGGTTACAGTTTTGTAACTTCACAGATTCAGAAGCACTGCAGTGGCCCCTATGTAGCACAGATCTGGGAGACCTGACTAGGCTGGGCAATATCATTTGCAAATGTGATCATATTGACTATGTCTTCAATGCTCAAGAAAGACAGCAGGAGACTGATAACTGCAATGGCCAAGTGTGTTGTCTAGCTTGTGACCATAGTAAGTAGGGCATTTGTCCTGAAACAAACGACTGAGAGAGCTGGGGTTGTTTAGCCTGGAGAAGAGGAGGCTGAGAGGAGACCTCATTGCTCTCTATAACTACCTGAGGGGAGGTTGTAGAGAGGAGGGTGCTGGCCTCTTCTCCCAAGTGACAGGGGACAGGACAGGAGGAAATGGCCTCAAGCTCTGCCAGGGGAGGTTTAGACTGAACATCAGGAAAAAAATTTTCGGGGAAAGGGTCATTGGGCACTGGAACAGGCTGCCCAGGGAGGTGGTTGAGTCACCATCCCTGGAGGTGTTTAAGGCACTGGTAGACAAGGTGCTGAGGGGCATGGTTTAGTGATTGATAGGAATGGTTGGACTCGATGATCCAGTGGGTCTCTTCCAACCTGGTTATTCTATGATTCGATGAAAAAAGATGGATCACTGAAACCTGGAATATGAACTAACAGTTCAATCGTCTGAGTGATGAAGGCCTGTTATTTCAGTTCAGTCACAACAACCCCATGCAGTGCTCAGGGCTTGGGGATGAGTGGCTTGAATGCTGCCTGGCAGAGAAAAACCTTCTGGTATTGGTTGACAGTAGGCTGATTATGAGTCAGCAGTGTGCTCAGGGGGGCAAGAAGGCCAATGGCATCCTGGCTTTTATCAGAAATGGTGTGGCCAGCAGGACCCGGGAGGTGATCATCCCCCTGCAGAAAGCACATTGAATGCTGTGTTCAGTTTTGGGTCCCTCACTACAAGAAAGACATTGAGACACTGGAGTGTGTGTTCAAGGAAGTGCAACAAATCTGTTGAAGGGTCTGGAGCACAAGTCTTATGAGGACTGGCTGAGGGAACTGTGTTTTTTAGTCTGAAGAAAAGGAGACTGATGGGGAGACCTTATTGCTCTCTACAGTTACCAAAAAGGAGGTTGTAGGGAGGCTGGTCTTGGTCTCTTCTCCCAAGTAACAAGCAATAGGATGAGAAGAATTGGCCTCAAATTGTGCCAGGGGGAGTTTAGGCTAGATATCAGAAAAAAATTCTTCACTGAAATCAGGAATTTCAACAGACTGCCCAGGGAAGTCACCATCCCTGGAGGTTTTTAAAAGGCCTGCAGATGTGGAGCATAATTTACTGCTGAACTTGGTAGTGTTAGGTTTATGGTTAGACTTGATGACCTTAAATGTGTTTTCCAACCTAAGCAATTCTATGATTCCATGAACCTGATGCAATTGGATCTACTCTGAGCAAAACTGAATTAAATGATCTATGAAGTCCTTTATGCTTTAAATTATTCTAAGATTCTATGAGTGATTATATACAGGTTTGCTCTTGAGTGTTGAGATCAATTAGAACAGAACACTCTGTCCCCACAGTGCTAAACCCCTCTGAACATCTCACCTGATAAGAATGATTCTTTAGCTGTGGTGGCCTCTGCACTGTGCCTGAGAATCATTCTGTGATTCCGTGAAAGTGTCTGGCCGAAATCGAAAAAGCCTGCCAGGGACCATGCCAACAGTTTCCTAGGGTGGATGATCAAGTTCTAACACCTGGGAATGGTCCCTGGGCATGTTTACTTGACTTGCACAGGAAGGCCAGTTGGAGGTATTTTAGCTAGTTCAGACAAGACTTCTGCATCTAGGCAGGCTTCATATCAAGTGATGTATGCTTGGATTTTTTTTTTTTTTTTCCATTTTGTGGGATCTCACATTTCTTCAGGATGCTCACTGCATTGTCTGGTATTCAGATGGAACCACAGCCTGTACTTATGTTTGAAAACTAAATCAGTCCAAGCACTGGGATTAGCTACACTTCTCTATTAACATGTTGATATGGCACCAGCACTGCACAGACAACTCCAAGGTACCACTCTGGGTAGCTCTGACCCAGGTCTGTTCCTGATGGGTGGTAAGGATAAGGCCCTCTTACTCTGAGGGTAGGAGAGAGTTTAATCCTATAGACTGGTACTATGGTGTGTCACTTACCATCAAGGTGGCCTCAGACCATTTTGTTTACTCACATAGGCAGTACTGACATGAAGGATTGGATCCTGACTAAACCATTTGCTTAGAATTCAGGAATGTTCAGCAAGATCCATTTGCATCTGCTTTTCTTTACTGAGAGTTTTGCAAGGTAAACAGAAAGACTGAATTTTCCCCAAGTCGGTATTTCTCAGGATAACTGGTAAAAAATTGAGGAGTGAAAAATGTAAATTTAACCCTTGCAGAGATGTGCAGCTCAAATGCAAGTATTATCTAAAAGATGGCTAGGCATATCCAGATGTGCAGTATCCCAAAGCAATGTATTGTGGTGCTTCTGGTATTTGTGATGCACCTCCCTTCCTACAACACACTTTGCCTAAATTTTCTGGTAGGGTAAGCTTGATGCCTCGTAAAACAAAATGATGCTAATTCTGTCACATACCTTATTATTCCTTTAAACCCTCAGTAAGGCTATATTGGAGTATCTAGGTCTTATCTTTTGGACTGCTTCATTAAACCTTGTATTTTTGATCTTCAAATTACTTTTTTTAACTCTTCATAATTCTGGGCAAAACCAGGAATACAAGGTATTTTCTAATAAATTTTTTTATTACATTTGACCAAAATGTGTGAGATTATTACAAGGTTAAATTGTTATGTGCCTTAAAATCTTCCAAAAACTTCAGCTGCAGAATCTTGAAGTATGTTGTCTGTCCTCTTAAATATGCTGTTTGTAACCCCAGAATAGCAGCAGCACATTTTGTTCCACTTGGCAGCTGGGTGAACAACAACATGAAGAGAGAGCAGACACTAAAAGGGAAATCGGGACTCAAAATAGGCTTTTTAATTTTTCCTACTTGTTTGCTGCCAGATGGTTTCCAATAGAATCCCTCAAGTGCTTCCTACTATATTGCAGGGAAGTAAGAATTTGAAGTGCCCTCAGACCAATCTTTGTACATAGAGTGATGAGTTCAAATAGCAGGTATGAAATATTTAAATAACTCTGAAAATGTGTTTACAGGAATCAACAGCATTGTTGGCTATTCATCATAATCATGCTAATCATTCTGATGTTTGTTTCTTGCTTTTTTGTAAAGGATCATGTGAAAGTCAATGAAAAGGTTTTGGGTTTTGTTGATATGTGGTCAGCTGAGAATGAATCTTGATCTACAAAATATTTTATAGAGAAAAGAGTGCAAGGAAGCCTCATATTTGCTTGCTTATATTTTCATTTAGTTGGATATGGTGATTGATTTGAAATAGCAAATGTGTAAGACAGCAAATGGTGATTACGGCTGACTCCAGATCAGCATTATCTGTAGACAACCCAGATGCAGTTCAACCAATCAAGATCCAAACTCCAGCTTATTCATCTGCCAAATACACTTCAATAATAGATTTCTAAAGAGATCACTGAATCTTTCTAATGTTGATATAAATTATGACAGTAACAATTTTCATAACATTAAAACTCAGTGGAGATACATCTGTAGAAACATAACTCCAGAACTATAGTAGCTTGGCATCAATGATAATGACATTTCAAGACAGGAATTATAATGCTGGGGGGAAAAAAATGCAGAAAGAATTTAATTTCAACAAGTTTTTCAGCAGGATGAGATTGTCCTAAGCCCTTCTACATGATGATATTGTAAGTTAATTGAAAACATTTGTCTGGTTATTTTTTTTTCAGTTCATTGCACTTAATTACTAATATACTTTGAACTACAATAAAATCCGTTCTCAAAAGATTTGATGGGATTTTGATGCATTGCAATGTTTGAGAATAGCAAGTATTGAAATATGTCACTAAGTATTAATAAAAAACACAAATACTTTAAAGTTCTCAAGTAAATCATACGAACATATGACCATAGAATAGTTTGGGTCGGAAGAGATGTTTATAAGTTGTCTACCCAACCGCTATGCAATAAGCAAGGACTCTTCAGGTGTTTAGAGCCGCAAGCAACCTGATCTTGAATGTTTCCTGGGATGGGGCATCTACCACCTCTCTGGGCAACTTTTTTGGTGTTTCAGTACACTCAATGTAAAAAAATTTCTTCTTTTAGATTAAGACTATTACCCCCTTGTGGAGACATTCTTGCTCCAACATGGTGAATTTCCAAAATTTTAGAAACTCAAGCATTAAATCCTGGATTCATAAAAGAGTTTTTTGACCAGAATCTTCAATAAATTGTAGGTATTTAAATTTTCAGTCTCTTGGAAGCCTGAACAAGCATTTTTGATCATGCTTTGCTGTCTTGTTTAATACCTATAATTGACATTGGTGGTATTCTGCCTTTTGAGATTCCTAGACAGTCAAATATTAGTCCTTTAGATACAGCTAAATAAGACTATAGGAAAATCATCTTTGTTTGCAAACACCTACAACACATGCAGTTCTTCCCCTCAGAAGCAAAATTTGCCTTTAGTAATAAGACAGAGTTGATGAACTGGTACTTTCTTGTACACAGGTGCATCAGTTCAACTAACAATGTGCGACAAACCTGAAATGAGACAGCACAATGTGAAAAGACATGCTTTACTGGTTTCACCACAGTGCAATAAGAACAGCTTTCAACTAAATCAAACCAATAAATCTTGAAGCCAGAATTAGAAATGAAACAGTGCCACACCAATTTAAAGAAAGAAGTGTATAGATACAGATAGACAGACCTTAACATACAAAACTTTGTTTGTTTGCACTGCTATAGTAATTAAAAAATTCTTAAATGTGAGAGCAAGAGACTAACCTTTCAGCTATGCAACTTATCTGTATTTGACTGAGAAAATTATTCCTGACCTCATGCTGCTGAGATAAAGTGACTTTTCATCACTGAATTGAATTAAAAGCAGAGTCTGATGTCTGATACTATGAGTAGTGTTGCAATCGTGGAAGTGCCTGTGAAGTATTGGAAACAAAAGGAAAGGACTTGATGATTGAAATAGCACTGTGGCATTCAGATTAGTGGTTTGTAGTGCCTTCAGCCAGTACCAGTTTTTATAAGAGGAAATACCTAGATTTAAGAGATAAAATTATAAACTTGTTTTTAAAGAGTAAAATCAGAAATTCCCTCTAAGAGAATGTGCTAACACAGGACTTCAGTTTGTTATTTACATGATATCAATGATACAATGCTAAGAACACCTGGTACTAAAACAACCATTCAATTCCAAATGAGATCAAATGCATAATACATTTTTAAAGGAGATTTGCATTCATTTTCTCAAATAACGTTCTCCAATTTTTACTTGAAATTAGGCCATGATTCCCTCAAACTGCAATCTGCTAATATAAGCACCAGTTGTGAGTCAGTCAAACACATAATGTAAGCAGGCCTAACTTCATCCAAACGAGTTATTTGAACATAAGACTCTAAGAAGACAAAGCTCTACAAAACTCCACTCAAGCATATGGTAATGTACATTTAGAAGGATGTTAACCTGTCATCCTCTCATGCATTGCGACGGCAATGTCGACTCCTGTTAAAATCTCGTACATTTTTGTCAACAGTTCTCCAAGTGTTTTGAGGTTAAAACATCTGAATGAATTAGAAAACAGTTCTTTTTCTTGCCATATTTCAACATACAGTGAGGTTAGGTCAAATTGTTGCCCTACTGAAACATGCCTGTATGGATTGTGCAAGTTTTCCACCTCTTCCTCCTGTTCAAGTTTTCTAGCATTTTCAGTAGTGGCAATAGCCAACATTTTCAAGAATCATAGAATCATAGAGTCACTAGGTTGGAAAAGACCTACTGGATCATCGAGTCCAACTGACATCTTCAGTTAAATATGGATTTAAACAATGTGCATATGTCAAAACAATTTCATATTTTTTCTTCATACTGTCTTGAAAGCAAGAAATTGATGAAATTTAATTTCTTACAGAAAAGCAATTGCAAATTTATCTAGCAGACCAGTATCACTCAGCTGTGGATCTCTTTCACATAAAGAGGTCTGATGTGCTATGGTAAAAAAAAAAAGTCTACAGCAAATGCCGAGTTAAGAGAACTGCTTTACCTATAAGATTGACTGCAATAAAAAAAAGGAATAAACAAAGCATCTCCTAAGAGACGTAATCAAAGATATTGGTTAAATTAACCATTACAAAAGATTATTTCAAATGGATTTAGGATTTCATATGTTGTCTCTTCACCAGTGATCTGTCACAAAGGATTTTGGTCCTCAAACACAGAGATTGATTCACAGCTCTTGATACATTCAATTCCTTGTGTCCAAATACCTCCCATCAAATTTCATTAGAGTATGCTGTGAAAGCTGATTAATTAGCTTTGATGTGGTTATGACAGGGAAAGACTAGCTCTTGCTTAATCCAAATTCTTATAATATTTATTTTACTAACCAAAATTTAACAAAATAATAATAAAATATATAACTAATCAATACATGAACAACAACAACAACAAATAATAACACAACATACAAACACATACACACACATGACAGTCCATTTGGCACTGTATTTAGAACTTAGTATCTCTAACTTGTGGAAAGTACCCTTCTATTTGGAAACCTATCTGGAATCACAGGAATAAAATTTTCTCCTTGGAATCATAATTCTTTCAGCATTAACATCCTGGAAAATGTTGGTTGATAAGACAGGCAGTGCAAAAACAAGGTGTCCAAGCAATAGAAACTAGGCATTTTCTTATATTTACACTGCATGACAACATTAAGAAGTAAACAGTTCCAAATCGTTCATATGGATAATCCTAACAAACAATTTTTTGACTATATTATGTTTCACATCACAGTGTTTTGAAGAAAAATGTGTGACATAATGTTATATTTTTGCAATAAAATATATTTGCAGAAAAATATTTTAATTTTGGGTTAGAAAAAAGGTAAGTTGAAATATCTTCTACAATATTTCATGCCGCAGTAGAGATTTTGTATTGGAATTTCTGACAGTGAATATGAGCACGAAATGTATATAGTCCTAAATTTTCCCCATCAACATTCATTTTAATGTTAATTAACTTTTTAATATTAATTTTAATGTTAATTACAATATTAGGCATATGAACTCTAAAAATATTTCTTACTCATTTTTGTCTCTGCAGTTATTTTTATCGTTTATCGTGCTTTCATTCTGTGCAGTGCTTTTTCGGTGACCATTTTCCCTACTTTCTTCTACTGATCAGGTATTTCAACACATATGTTAGACCTTTAGAGAATTATTCCTTCATATTAGTCTGTGGGACCTCTCCAAAATTAGCAGCATTCAAGTTTCACAGATCCGTCACTGTAGTCTTTCACATCTTGCAGGCATATCAGTCTAGAAGTAGCTCATGATGACAGAGAGGACCTAATTTTCAGTGAATGAATTATGTTTTACACATTCAACATGTCTATAATTTAAGCAGTTTTCGTTAGGATGGGTAATATGGAGCTAGAGCTGAGAAGCTTTGTCTTGAGGTGTGAGCCATGGTTGCTCCAGCTCCTTATGGAGCAACCAATCCTTGCTGCTCCCTGATAAACGTAATGACTGTCTCTCTAATGGTACAAGACCATTCTGTTTCATATTAATTAATAAACATGCAAAATTCCTCATAACAGTTCTGTGCATATATTTGGTCACATTCCTGATATCTAGAAAGTAAAGTTTTTTTAAAGTTTGTGGTTATCCAAATGACCAAGTGACAGGAAAATAAAAATGGTCTCCAGATGATGTCTGGATAGAAAAATACCACGAACTCAATATTTTCTGTGGAACAAAACCAATAAATTCACATTATTCATTGTGGAAAAGAATACAATTGAGTACTAAATAGGAGTGGGGGGAAGAGAAGACAATTCTACAGGATTTTTTCAACAGTTGAGGTTTAACAAGGACAAATGCCAGGTCCTGCACTTGGGGCACAACAACCCTATGCAGTGCTACAGACTAGGAGAAGCCTGGCTGGAAAGCTGCCAGGAGGAGAAGGACCTGGGAGTGTTGGTCGACAGTGACTGAACATGAGCCAGCAGTGTGTCCAGGTGGCCAAGAAGGCCAATGGCATCCTGGCTTGTATCAGAAACGGTGTGACCAGCAGGTCCAGGGAGGTTATTCTCCCCCTGTACTCGGCACTGGTGAGACCGCACCTCAAGTACTGTGTTCAGTTCTGGGCCCCTCACCACAAGAAGGATGTTGAGGCTCTGGAGCGAGTCCAGAGAAGAGCAACGAAGCTGGTGAAGGGGCTGGAGAACAGGCCTTATGAGGAGCGGCTGAGAGAGCTGAGGGTGTTTAGCCTGGAGAAGAGGAGGCTGAGGGGAGACCTCATTGCTCTCTATAACTACCTGAAAGGAGGCTGTGGAGAGGAGGGAGCTGGCCTCTTCTCCCAAGTGACAAGGGACAGGAGGAGAGGGAATGGCCTCAAGCTCCACCAGGGGAGATTCAGGCTTGAGATAAGGAAACAATTCTTCATGGAAAGGATCATCGTTAGGCATTGGAACAGTCTGCCCAGGGAGGTGGTTGACTCGCCTTTCCTGGAGGTGTTTAAGGTGAGGGTGGATGAGGTGGGGACATCATTTAGATATTGGTGGGAATGGTTGGACTCGATGATCCGGTGGGTCTCTTCCGACCTAGTGATTCTATGATTATGTGATTCTATGAAAATAACCTCTGTGCAAGATTATGTCTTGTCCAACAGCAAGGTTCTGTGCCTTGTGTGTTCCCCTTCAAAACAGAAATTATTTATAACAGGGGTTTATTACCATTATGAGCAATCTTGTCTAATACTTTAACCACTTTTAAGATCCACAGGGAAGAGAGAAACATCAATTTTTATTCTCACACACCCCAAGCATTAATGTATAGCTTCAAGACAGTTAATCTTTCCCTTTTTTGTTCCTGCCAGTCCTGCAGTCTTCTTACGGAAAGATGCATTGCAACATCAGGCAAGAAAAATGAGTAAGTCATTTCTTTTCCATGGAAGAGGAATGAGCAATCTATCCAGATAGGCCCAAGAAACAAAGATGAATAGTGAAATGAATAGTTAATTCACTAAAAAGTGTAGTGTTTAGGTCACTGAAATTTCAGTACTACTTGCAATGAGTTTTTAATAGAGATTGTTTAGAAAAAGAGCTTTCTTTTGGTCTTTTAAACCAGAATTTTTCAGCTTTTCCTTTTAGCAATTAATTTCAGGATTTTTCACTTTTTATTAAAAATATGAGAACCACTTATAAATAATAAATTTGCATTGAATTAAATGATTTTTTCTTTCCAAATGTTCTAAGAAACCAACCAAAAAGGTTCAATATTGATGAGCATTTTCTCAAAAAAGTATCTGAAGTAAAATAATGCAAATATGTAAGTATTATGTCACCGAGAAATATCATAATAAAGTTACATGTATAAAATACACAAAAGCTTTAATTTTTCATAATTTTGATAATTTAAAATGAAAAAAATCAGACGGGCAAACACATACAAGAAAATATTAATGAAATGAAGAATTCGTTCTATCTTCCTAAAGAAAATTTGTCATATAGGTTTCATTAAAAAATAAGTTCATATACAGTAAAAGGTAGAAGATATAGATTATTAATTCAGCAGAAATTTAAGATGCCAGTAAAATGATATCTTTAGCAATAAGGCCATAGAGAAAAAATCTTATTTTCTTATACACCAATTTCAGCACCATTGGTAAGAAACTAGAATTGCTGACTCATGCACAAAACTTGGGCTGATATTTCTGAAACCTGATGGGAGGATGTTTTGTGGTTAGAATGTTAAAATGACTAGCCTTAAATACATTTAAGAAGGGTCAAATATACAAAGTGAGAAAAGGGAATCCATGCGTTGGTTCCTGTTTTCTTGAATCCAGGACGAATTGGAAGTCAATCATCTTGCTGGTCTTGGAAGTAGTCTTCTAACTAATAAAAGAGGATCACAGAATCGAAGAAGATGAGGTAATCTCTGATGTCAACTGAAGAAAATCAAAGAAGAACAGATAGGATGAGTCAAGTGGCTAAGTATGTCTAGAAAATATGACTTAGAAGAAAAAAAATCACAAAGTAAACACAAACAGGTTTTAAACAGAATCCTGACTATAATTCTTTTTTCCGCCAATATTAATGGTAAAAACATTCCAAATGAGTAAAATCTAAGTTGGTCCTTTTTTGAATAGTGATTAGTGCAAGCAATCATGATTTGGTCATGCTTGTGTGGAAAGCAATAACACATTTTCTGGTGCATACTAGCAGCTAGTTTCACAAGCATACAAATAATTATGGGCTTAATCAGCTAGTAAAGAGAAAATAAAGAGAAAAATGTGAATGAGTATTGGGATCTACGTAAGAACATGCACCAGTTTCTTCAGAAACACTGTTGCCTAAATCCTCATGTGTTGTGATGACTGCCTTGCAGAGAACTTGGTGTGCTGATTGAGAAGCTTGACATGAGTCAGCAATGTACACTTGCAACCCAGAAGACAAACTGTATCCCGGGCTGCATCAAAATAAACGTGGCCCCCGGGTCGAGGGAGGCGATTCTGTTCCTCTACTCCTCTCTTGTGAGACCTCATCTGGAGTATTGTGTCCATTTCTGGAATCCTCAACATGAAAAGGATATGGAGCTGTTGGATCGGGTCCAGAGGAGGGCTACAAGGGTGATCAGATGTCTGGAGCAGCTTTCATATGAGGACAGGCTGAGAGAGTTGGACTTGTTAAGCCTGGAGAAGAGAAAGCTCTGAGGAGACCTTGTAGAGACCTTCCAGTACCTGAAGGGGGCTACAGGAAAGCTGAGGAGGGACAGTTAAAAAAGCTTGTAGTGGTAGGACTAGAGGCAATGTGTATAAACTGGAGAGGGGCAGATTTAGCCTAGACATAAGGAGGAATTTCTTCACAATCAGGGTGGTGAGGCACCAGCACGGGTGGTCCAGGGAAGTTGTGGCTGCCCCATTCCCAGAGGTGTTGAAGGCCAGGCTGGATGGGGCCTTGGGCAGCCTCATATAGCAGGACATGTCCCTGCCCATGGTAGGGAGGTTGGGGTTACATGATCCTTAAGTTTCCTTCCAACTCAAACCATTCTATGATTTTAAGAGAATGAATATCTGTACATATATTCCAATGAAAATGCTGAATTATTCACTCAAGTTATATCCTTGAACTCTAAATTTTCCATCTTCAGCTTAACACTTAGTGTTTCTCCCAACAGTTTCTGCTAGACTGAAAAGTCTGCTACTATGCGTCTCTTCCATATGCACTGCCACCTGATAATCCATTTGTGTTCTTGTTGAACTAATCAGTTCAGCTCCTCTGGTTTTTCATTCTAAGGCTTTGTCCAACCCTTTAAAAAGCCTTGTTGCACTCCTCTGAATCCTCCAACTTTTCACCATGCTCTTCCATGAGAGAAAGTTAACTCCAGGTTGTTTATCATGGATAAGAGGTAGCTGAAAGGAGACCTTGTTGCTCTCTACAGCCATCTAAAAAGAGGCTGCAGAGAGGAGGGTCTTTATGTCTTCTCGCAAGTGATAGGTGGTAGGGCAACAGGGAATGGCCTTAAGATGTATTAGAGGGAAGTTTAGATTGAATATTATGAAAAATTTCTTCACAGAAAGGTTTATTAAGCACTGGAACAGGCTGCCAAGGGAAGCGGTTGCCTGGGGGTGCTTAAGAGGTGAGTAGATGAGGTGTTTGGGGACATAATTTAGTAGTAGACATGTACAGTTGGAGCTGATGGTCTCAAATATCTTCTCCAACTGAGTGATTCTATGATTCTATGATTCATTTGACCATCAGTAATAACAGAGTTAACACATGAAAGGACCACATTAACCCTTCAGGCAATGGTAGGAGAGTGAGAGCTCATATTCAGAGAATCATCCATTAATATTGTTAAGTCTCTACCTAAGTCACTGCTTTCCTGTGAAAGTTTTCTTTCTGTAGCTATGAGAGATGTTCCACTGTTTGGCTATACTGAAACCTGTAAATTCATATATGATTTTATATACACATTGAGTCAATTATTCAAAAATGATAGCTCGTTCCACATATATTTGACTTCCTCACAGCCAAACACACATCTTTGATGCTATCTGTGACTGATAAAAATAACTTTTTTTAGTTGATAATGAATTTGCTTTTTCACCAAGAGATGATTTATGCCTTATATATATTATATATGTATTAACATAATAATAATATTTAATAATAATATATATGTCACTTACATTCCATTTCCTTTTCCTTCATAGGACCTACATAGAAATTCTGTTTATTGGTCAAGATTTCCATTTTACAATCCTTTTCGGAAATCTACTGTTTAACCAGAGTTTAATCCATCTGATATTCTCCAGACAAAGTTTGTGTCACATAAATCTCATAGCCTTGAGGTGTGTGACATCAAGACCTGCATTACAGAAATCTATAGTGTTAGTACTTGTGCATCTGTCAGACAAACTCATGTTCTCATAAATGTAGAGTGAAGGTAGTTTGGCAAAATCCTATTTCTCAAAACCATGTGCAGAGTAACATTCATTGTGTCAACATCTTATTTTTTCAAGAGTAAAGTTCATGCCAGCCAAATGTTTAATTTTTGAAGCAACACAACAGTCATTATACTGAACAATTTTGAAGATGAGCTGGATGAGTTCCAAAAATGCATACTATTTTCACAGACTATGACTAGACAGGAATCAGGAGCTCATCTGTTGGAGGTCTTGGCTCCTGTTAAGTGTGAGATTAGATTAGATGATAGCAGTTCCTTTTCATCTGCTTAAAAGAAAGAGTTTAAAAATCTTTGTTTAGATGAAACAGTCCATGAAAAAGTTTAAAAACTATGAGTACAGAAGAAAAAGCCACCACACCAGGATATATTTGGCACATGAGCTGTCACTGCTAGATGAAATCACTACTTCGTGCCCCCAAGAGAAAGACTCCTCCAGGTAACCAAACCCTTCAAAGAAAAAAAAAAAGAATGTACAGCTGACCTTGTATCATGATTACCCCAGCTCTCATACATTAAATGTGCGACTTAAGCAATATGAGCTACTATTGTTTATAGGGAGTGAAAAATGCTGTTACATAATTCCTCCTCTGGATTTTCCCCTGACAGGACACTGATCACAGGCATAGAATAAGGTAGCAGGTAGATAAGTACAGTCTGGTGCTTACAGCTCCATGGCTGAGACTGGAAATTCCTTGAAAGCTGTTCACAGCATCATAGCATCATAGAATAGTTTGGACTGGAAGGGACCTTATAGATCATCCAGTTCCAGTCCCTCTGCCATGGGCAGGGACATCTCCCATTACATCAGGCTGCCCAAGGTCCCACCCAACCTGTCCTTGGACACCTCTAGGGATGGGGCAGCCACAACTTCCCTGGCAAACAAGTGCCAGTGCCTCCTCATGCTCATTGTGAAGAAATTCCTCCTTATGTCTAGTCTAAATGAAAGAAAAGAAAATTTGGTAGATTTGCCTATACAAATTAGCCCTTATTCCTTTGCAGAAAAGTGTCTTAGAACTGCAATTTCTATAGCTTTGCACTATATAAAATCAGATAACAGCAGTATGGGAGGCAACAGAATAAATCATCCCACCATGTTGTTCTTCAAGGCATATTAATTTTCAGATGCAAAACTGATTAAAATAATTTTTTGGATGAAAATTATTAAAAAGCTTTCTTTTTGAATTTCCCACAGAAATGTTTTGTCCATACTGAAAATTTCATTTTCACCACTCTCATGGTGAAAAAATTCTTCCTTATATCTAGCCAAAATCTGCCCTTTCCAGTTTATACCCATTACCCCTCATCCTATCACCACAAGCCTTTGTAAACAATCCCTCCCCAGCTTTCTTGCAGCCCCTTCAGGTGCTGCAAGGTTGCTATAAGGTCTCCTTGGAGCTTTCTCTTCTCCAGGCTGAACAACCCCAACTCTCTCAGCCTGTCCTCGTATGGGAGGTGCTCCAGCCCTCGGATCATCTTCGTAGCCCAGTTCTGTCACAGGCAGCTGGGCAGCTGTGGACTCTGCCTATTTAGTGTGTCACAGTCAAGGGCAAATACTGTAATTACTACGCAAGCTCGAAAGACTTCAAATATCTGTTCTGTACCGCTCAGTTGTACATTGACAGCCAATGCCCATTTTTGGTGTTTTGGGCTTGACCGTGTGACCACAATAATTACTCAGTGTATTGTAGCATTAAAGACTTTTTTAATCTTAGTTTTCCTCTTCAGCAGTGCTCTGAATGATTTCCACGAATTTGTCAGCATGAGTTAATGCAACACTATGCTGCTTTTGGGTCCCAATGCATTAGATAATTACTCTGCTACACTGATGAATATTAAACCTAACAGATATATGCAAATTTTAATTTTCCCAAGGACAAGCATTTCTGTGTAACCCAAATACAACAGGCTTTCTATTTGAACCTTTCATTTGAACATATTTCAACTTTTGACTCCAATAACGACTTAAACACAGTCTTTAATCCATTTTAAAATTAAGTGGTAATTTTTGCACGTATGTATTTCTGGCTTAGAGATGTTTTGGGGGTTTTTTGAGTGATTACATCTGTAGGGGTAGGAAAATACATTCCTTACAGGCAGCTAATTTTTTGACTCTTTTGTCTATCAGTAAGTTAGACAGTGTTTTCTGGATATTTTTAATTCCTCTTTCTTACTGAAATTATGTATTTTAAGTAAAAAAAAATCCTTTCAGTGACATTTCAGATCTAATCTTTCATGAGCTGCCTAAATCTTGATGTGAGGTGAATATATACTGGTAAAATAAATTAGTCACTTTCTTCCTTGATCCTATCAAGACTTTCTAAGCTTGAACACTAGTTAAAGATCTTCTCAGAAAAACCAATTTGAAATTACATATTAAGGAAAACTATTAGATTTTTTTCATAATTCTTTTTAAGGCTCCTTTAAAAGTCATCAAAGGAATGAATCTTTTTAAAGTAAGCTGAGAGGAATTACAGCACTTAAAGGTGGTATCACTGCCTGCTAGATGAACTCCTCTGGTAAGTCACAAGATTTGTGTGGATATTAGAGGGACAGAAACCCCAAGCAAAACACTTACAAGCAAAGCCTGTGGGAGGAATTATGTATGTAGCATGAGAATGTGCCCTGGCATTTAATGCATGGTGAGTCAAAAAAAAATAAAAATCAAAGTCCTTATCTAACCTGATTTTCTTTAAGGAACAACCTCTTCAGAAATGAATCGTGTCTCTGAAAGGTCAGTTATGGGATGTGTATTGCCAAAAGCACTATGAGGGCATCTCTAGGTGTCTAAGAGAATCATTATGGAAATACGTAGCATTACTATGTGGATGCATTTCTTGGCTTAAAAAAAATTTTCCTCACAAAAATAGAACAGAACTACCTTCATTATTTCATTTGTAGTAGGTAATTCATCTTTCCATCCATTTTATCATTTTAGAGACTGATGCCTAACGTTAGTCCAGTTATAAAATAGCAAACATAGTTTTGATATAAAGATTGATTTACATCTTCTAATTCTAAAACTACATGGATAGCTTCTAGATAAAAGAATATTGGGTTTATTTCTTTTCTCAGATATAGTAAAATGCTCAAGGTGTTTTAATAGGACACTTTATAAACAGAGTGCTGTATTTTTAGCATTATTTCCTTTTATCATCCTATATTGTTTGGCATCAGAATTCTGTTTGTTGATGAGATCGGGGGTTTTCTTCCATTATATGAAATTCCATTTCTACCTTCTTCTGGGTTAGAATCATACAATCATAGAATCTGAATAGTTTGAGTTGGAAGGGACCTTAAAGATCATCTAGTTTCAGCCCCAAAGTGATGAGCAGGGACATGTCCCACTAGATCTGTTGCTGGTTTTCCTGACCTCAACTATCTTTTCCTTTTTCACATATAGTTTGCAGTTTATAATCTCAGACCATCTTCTAGAAGAAAGTTTCAAATGTCGATGACTCTTAACTAGAGTCTCAAGAATATTACAGTGTTGCTTATTTTTATTAAAAACTTTTGAAATAGTAATGATGGTATTGAAATGACCTGGGAGAAGAAGAAATAGAGAAGACTCCACCCACCTTGAAAGAAACAATGGGTAGTATAGGACAAATAAAACATTCATAAGAATTGTCAGCTAGAATTAGCCAGTGTAATTAATGGCAAATGTTTTTTTCTTCTTTTAATCAAATGTAACAAATTTGCAATCATTGACTTATCCTAAAAATTCTTGAAATAAAGTTTTATTGGAGAAAGGAAAGGGAAAGTGACTTGCCTTCACTGCTTTACATAGTACTCAGCTGCATTTTCTTCAGTTTTCTTATATGCAAGCCTTATCCAATCTTTGCAGCTGTTAGTCTAATTGGATGATTTCCTGTTTGAAATGCAGAATAATTTAAAGTGACTAGCAGTTGTTCAGGGAACCTCCCTTTCTAGGACATAACTTAATCTGACACATTCAACGCTCATCAGAGATTCAACATCTTTTCAAACTGATTACTGCTTCCCCCATCACACTCCAAGTTCCTTGACTTCCATTTAAGTGCTCCAATTTAGAGCTTGATTATTCAAATGAAACTAAGAGGAAAAAAAATCAAGCTTTAGTTGTTTGGATTTTTTTAAATGTGCTTCCTCAAACAGTGTACTACGTGCAGTCTTCTGTAGTATTTACAAAGTTCCTCATATTCTGTGATGCAACATAAGTGTTTTGGGTTTTACCCTTGCTGAGATTAATGATGATGATACAGATAAAGTTCATGTTGCATATGATTAATATCAGAATTTATCTAGTGGAATGTTGCTTTAATTTTTATCAAAGAGGACAACAGATTCTTCAGAGTCATGAATCACATGAAGGTGTCAGTTTTACAAGACATACAAATAGTCAAGAAATCATATTTCTTCATACAACCTCCAAGCATAGAAGTTTGTGTCTGATTTAATAGGCAAAATCCTTCATGTTAGGGAGGTTCTTTTGAAATCTGAAAATGCTGGATATGAGAGAGAGAATATTCCCCTTGTTAAGACAATTACTCAGGCATGTGGCCCTCTACAGAATCTAATTATATCTGCCTTCTGATTAAAAACTTCTTAACGTATGAATTTCGTTTGAGTTTTTTTTTCATTTTGATTTGGTTTTGTGGTTGTTGTTTTGGGGTTTTTTTCTCTTACTGTATTATCCATGCTTGTGGTGTTTTCCTCTTGGTGGTAGGCTAAAGCCACAGTGTTTTCTCTACATCCCCTTGACAACATGAAAATTCTTTTTCAAGTAGCTGTCCAGGAAAATTATCCATATCTCTCTCATTAACGTTAATGAAGAGTTACTTGGCTTAACATCAAAGATTAGACTAAGTTCTTAAGTGGTGAATAAAGTAAAAGAAAGGTAGCAAACAAACTACGGAATAAGCTCCAAAGAAGAGAATGAAGTTTCTTTTGTGTTGAAAATATCTGGGAAGGCACTTACTGAACCATAATGGGAACAGTTCACTTGAGGTTTCATCTAGAAACTTTCCTCCTTTGTAAAAGTGGCTGGGCCATGAGCAGCTCACTTAAAAATTTACTCAGAAGATGGCTGAGATGAATAATATTTCTTAAGATGTACATTGAGCCCATGGTTATCACTTAAACTAAACCAAAGCACGTTAGAAAAAACAACTCAATTAATATGTCCTAATACAAATTTTGCACATGTTCATGGTAAAGGAGACCAAAACACCTCTCCAAGGATAATTCTACAGCTGTTTATGTTTTCTAACTGGGAACTTAACAGACCTCTGATGAAAAGAGGCAATCCTCTCTTGTTTCAAGCTGTCATTCTTGTTTTACCTTACATGGCTACCAGGCAAGTTTTTCCTCAAAGGCAGAAATGAACAAGAGTTCAAAAGTTGAAAATAAAAGATGCCCAGAGTATAAAATATTGAGAGTGATCTTCATGCTTTCTGAGGGGAAAAACATATTGCAGCTGTGGACCATCAGTGGGCAAGTGTATATATAGTTATATATATTTACTTATTTATTTTCATTTTTTTTTCTTAACACAATTACTAAATTTTACCAGTTTAAGACTAAAAAAATTGGCAATTTTTGTGAACAATTGAATTGAGATTGCTGTAAAAATATCCCTTCACAAATCTACATATTTTGTAGCACAAAATCTACTTTGGTCTGTGCACAAATGTAGTGTTCATTTAGAATCAAAGAATTATAGAATAACCAGGTTGGAAGAGACCCACTGGATCATCGAGTCCAACCATTCCTATCAAGCACTAAACCATGACCCCCAGCACCTCGTCCACCCGTGCCTTAAACACCTCCAGGAAAGGTGAATCAACCACCTCCCTGGGCAGCCTGTTCCAGTGCCCAATGACCCTTTCTGTGAAAATTTTTTTCCTGATGTCCGGCCTAAATCTCCCCTGGCAGATCTTGTGGCCATTCCCTCTCATCTTGTCCCCTATCATTTGGGAGAAGAGGCCATTACCCTCCTCTCTACAACCTCCTTTCAGGTAGTTATAGAAAGCAATGAGGTCTTCCCTCAGCCTCCTCTTCTCCAGGCTAAACACCCCCAGCTCTCTCAGCTGTTCCTCATAAGGCCTGTTCTCCAGCCCCTTCACCAGCTTCCTTGCTTAATGCTTTATGGTTGCTTCACGTAGTAAAACTTTTTTTTTTTAAATTCATGCTCAGGATGGTTTTTCTGTTAATTCCTTAATAAATTTAATTGCGATATCATGCATGATGAAAGAAAATATTTGTGCAGTATTAAGGCACATACTAAAATGTACCCCACGTAGGTATGAAGTAATGTACTAAGTAACTTAAGGATCCCATGAAGGGGACTGGGTTTGCTACTCTAGGAAGACTTTTATGGCTATTTTTATGTTAGCAAGTAGTGGCAGACCAGTTGGAGTGGATCATGTGTCAGGAAACTGATTGGTGGTGAGGTTCTGAGTATTTTTTGTTTGTTTGTTTTAAACTTTACTTTACCCTAACTCTGCATTGGTCCCATGGACTGACTGACCATGAGACTAATGCTGATGGATTGCATTAGCCATATTCCCAGAGTTTCTCTTCCAGTTTAGTTTCACCAATGAGAATGTAGCTCATGATCTACAAGACTACACTGTGATGTGAACGAGAAAGCGGAGAAGAGCAGGAAATTCACTTTGGAAGGACACTGCTGGTTAGTCCAGTGTTCTACGTGGCATTAATGATATATTGCTAGTGAGATCTCTATGTAGTATTTAAGGTCTAGTCTCATGAAACTATTCAACGTCCTTCCATACTCTGGTAAATTCTCTTCTTGCCACATACAAAATTCAGAAAATGTGAGGTTAACTGTACTGACAAAACTTCTCCCTGTCTGTGGCTAATATTTCGTCTTTCTGTTTCTGCAGAGGATGGTTAGTGGAATTTTCCAAAGAAAATTTTTTACAAAATAATTGGCTTTTTAAAATTTACATCAGTCTCTTTTGAACCTCAGATTTCTTATAAAGCATGCTACAAATGTGATTGGGCATGGAAAAATCACTCTGTGGGGATTCAGAGCTGGTTAATGAGCACTGCATTACAGAGTTTTTATTTAGAGAAATCAGATGCCATTGCTTTAATCTGTTTAAAGGACATATTGTCTTGGAGCTAAAGTCCAATAATTTGTCTTACATAAGCTATTAGATTTCAATGTAGCAGTCTGACAGAAATGTTAAATATAGGTATCATCTGCACACACTGGAAATGGTGATTGCTTCTTCCAAGAAAACAGTACAAAAGTGAATAAAAATGAAAGAGGAAAGTTCCCAGAATTTGGCTCAAATCATGACAACTCTTAATAAGAGCTTTGTTTTACCCTGCCTGCAATTGAACAGTTCTCCACAGTCAGGGGAGAAGTCAGCAAAGCCTAAGCATTCATGCGACAAGAATAACTCCCTTAAGAGCAGGAACCAAAGCTAACTTTTTCAAGAGAGGACATTGCAAATATGCAAATGTAAGCACTTGGGGAAGGCCTGTGGTACGATAATTTCAGTAAAGGACTATAGGTGTCTGTGTCCAGTTCTCATTTAGAAGCACTTTGTTTCTTAACACCATGTAGTCTGAAGCTGAGGAAAACAATTTCTGAGTTATTGGATGACTGTCACGTATTTTTACCTGTGCAACACTATCATCTCAGACACTGTTTTATTTATTTTATGCTCAGATCTCTGCAGTTCCTTGGTATTATCAGAAATCCCTGACCTTGCAGATTGCTGACACACACTCATCAAAGCAGACTTATTCCCCACAAAACTCTGCATAGAGCCCTAGCATTCTAAGGAATATTTTGGTGGAACTACTCATTTGACTCTATGTTACATTAGATATTAAGTGGATTTTATAATAGTATAAATGTATAAACAAACGGCTGCATTGCCAAATCAAGATGAGAACAACCGTGATTCTTAATCACTAGCTGTCAACACACATTTGCCTGCCTTTAGGAAAGAACTTTTCTATATTATGGTACATCTTAGTGCCTGAACTGAAAATTTAAAATCCAAAGTAAATAAAGTAAAATAACACATTCTAATAATAAAAAAGGCACACATAGCAAGCCTGAAAAAAAATTAGGTACACTGTCTGCTATGAGGTGATAATCTGTTAACAAATGAGCTCAAAACCCCTGTTTTAACTGTGATGGAAGCATCCCAAGTTTCAATGATGAAATACTTGTTCCATTTTTTGAGTAGTTGATCCAAGTAGGAACTTTTCATTGATGGAAAGATAGGCACTCAATCAGACATGTATGGTAACAGATAAATAAAAAACCGAAACTCTACAATCTGAAAGGCAGTAGGAAAGCTGAACAAAAGGATGCCAATAAAAGAAGGTAGATCTTGTGGGTGAGATATACAGCAATGTTTCACCGATTAAAATAGAATTGTATTGTCATAGAATAGTTCAGGCTGGAAGGGACCTCAAACATCTTCCAGTTCCAACCCCCCTGCCATGGGCAGGGACACCTCCCACTAGACCAGGCTGCCCAAGGCTCCATCCAACCTGGCCTTGAACACCTCCTGGAATGGGGCAGCCACAACTGCCCTGGACAACCTATTCCAGTGTCTCACAACTCTCATCATGAAGAATTTCCTCCTAATGTCTAGTCTAAATCTGCCCCTCTCTAGTTTATACCCATTGCCCCTAGTCCTGTCACTCCATGCCTTTGTAAAAAGTCACTCCCAAGCTTTCCTGAAGGCCCCCTTCAGGTACTGGAAGGTTGCTACAAGATCTCCTCAGAACCTTCTCTTCTCCAGGCTGAACAACCCCAACCCTGTCCTCATATGAGAGGTGCTCCAGTCCCCTGATCATTGAATTTTATTTACAAAAAAATGATGCAGCTACTTATTTCTCTGATGGAAAACTCGGGAACTTTATTAATAGTTGATGAAAGAAGCTACCTTCGCTTTACCAAAAGCTCTGTGATAGCTTGTAAGAGATGCAATTTCTGCACCTCATTCACAGAGCAGTATCAAAAACTATGTAGTGTCCTGTCAGCGACCCTTTATTTTTACTATACATAGTGTATGGCTGTTCTTAAATGAAAATAAAAAACATGCTGAAAAGGAGGCCCTGAAGATTGCCTCTGCAGCAAAGCGTATCTCTTGGGACCGAAACACACTGCAGACCAAACTGAAGGACAGCACAACTTTTACAGCAATAAGAGTTCAAGAGCACATCTCTGGACCAGCTTAGTCTTTCCCTGAGCCACTTCCCAATCTGTGCTGTAGATTTAGTGAATTAGCAGTGAATAAAATGTTTGGGATTTTTCCATATTGTTATTATTGATCCAGGGTTTTTTTTTTTTCTTTTTCCACATTAAGATACTTGTTTGTTATAGCAATAACCATTTTTTTAAACTGTATCAATACCTCATACTTGGAGTAGGAACTGAATGATCTTTAAGGTCTCAGACTATTCTATGATTCTATTTTCTTCATGCTGACGGTGGTGAGGCACTGACACAGGTTGCCCAGGGAAGCTGTGGCTGCTCCGTCCCTGGAGGTGCTCAAGGCCAGGTTGGATGGGGCTTTGGGCAGCTTGATCCAGTGTGACATGTCCCTGCCCATGTCAGGGGGGTTGGAACTAGATGATCTTTAAGGTCCCTTCCAACCCAAACTGGTTTATGATTCTATTTACAACACACTTTTTAGTCATTTCCTTGAAGTCTGAAATCTGGTTACAAATAAATTGACTATAGAGGTTTTTTTCCTGACTCCTCTTGGTTTGCCATTTACAGACTTTTCACTAGTAATGGACCACTTAGACTTTCTCAGAAGATGGTGCTGAATGTTTCTGTGACAGTTTGCAGGTGTGATCTTCTCTTTGCCTCAGTTTGTGGTATTGCACTTAAACTACATTATTACGGAGTAAATTGAGCTATTGTTAGAAATTACTGGAAGATGACAACACCATTTTGTGAACAATTTCTGAGATTTTAAAATTAATTTGTTCAGCTTCAGAGTGAGAAAAAATAATCCTGCTTTTCTGGAAAAGTGAAAGGTGTCAAAATATTTATTTTTGTTTCAAATGCTCACTCTGACCTCTCCCTGTAAATCCAGAAATGGTGACAGTCTACCTAAGAAGGGAGAATTGTTTCTATGGCTAGCATCATCAAAATCTATATGTCCAAGAAAATGTGGCCTTCTAAACATCCAAAAGAGGAAAAATTATACCTTAGCAAAAATAAAGCTACAGCTGCAGAAGTTTACTATTTTTTTTTTCCGGAAATCAGATTGCTTTCACAACATCACAGAAAATTATATGCCAAGAAAGGTGATTTGTTAATAGTTTTTTCATTGAGCAAAGTCAAATGGAAAAATTTAACCAGATGAAGGTGTTTATTGCATATTCAGTTGATCCCCAGGTACCTGGGGCTGAACATAAAGGAACCAAGGCAAAGCATGCTGAAGGAAAAAATACACTAGATGTTCTGCATAAGGAATGTTCTCTCAGAACACCTAGAGGGCAATCTTTCTAAGATATTTTGCAAGACTTCTTCCTTGACGAAAATAGAGAAAAGTAATTCTTTATGTTATTCTCAAGAGATTAGGATTTAGTTAGAATGAGGAGCATCCCTGAAGGTCTTCTCTAGTCAATGGATTTAGGCTCCAGTTTGATTATAGAATAAATCTCTCTTTAGGTCTTGTGGTATAAGATCAAAAGGAAATCCCATGATGCAAAGTAAGAAGCCAATATAAACATATTCTCTATGGTTGATTGTGCTCAAAAGATGTTTCTGTGCTAACTTTAGAAGATTTAGGATTTCTCCTGGAATAGTTTTCAATGTATTATCTGTTTTCCTACATGTTTGGTTACAAAGGGGTTAAACACTGTACTATATGCCTCAATGCTCATTTGAAGAAATGCCTTCAAACCACCTTTCCTGTCCTTCTCTGCCACCAGCTCGCATCAAATCTGTATTTTGAATTATCTGGTAGCACAGAGAGGCAGTAATAGTGGTTACTGAAACATTGAAAATGGGATAAATTGACTATTGCTGAATACTCAAATTCATTGCAAGCAGAGCTAAGGAAATGCTTTTTAGTGAACAAAGTTGGGGGACTATAGGTAGTGACTCTGTTTGGCCGAGTTTTTTCTAACACAGCTTGCTTTGTCTACATTCATGACTCCTGTGATAACCTTGCTTCTCATTTTCTTGCAAACGAAAGCTAGTATTAGAAATTTGTCAATGTATTTTTACTAGTGATACTGTCTGTTTATTAAAAAATGGCGCTGTGATACTGTAGTAAGAGACAGGTAATAAGAAATGGCCAATAAACAAAGAAAAAGTGATGAAGCACTGCTGTTAACTTCACTATAGAAAATAAATAAAAATATTTCTTTTAAAAATGGAGTAAGGAAAAAAGTGGTATGAGTGCTACAGCTGGGGCTGTCAAAGAAAACCCACTTTGGAAAGTAACATATACTACAGAGTTAAGTCATTTTTTTCTAACTCATCAGAAAGGAGTTCTAGAAAAAAAATGCAGATCTCGCTAAATAAGTAGTCAAAAAAGAGAGGGAGCCATCTGTTGTATCATTTTCCTCCCTTTAGGGGGAAAGGCAGACCTTTATAATCTGAGTCAGGTACCTATGAATAGCTGACCTATGGAACGATATTTTCTTTCCCACTACAGGTCTGAGAATTTAAAACAGGGCAAGGTGAGGAAGAGAAAGCCTAGGGATAGACAAAAGGGGATGAAAGAGTGAGGAAACAGAATTTTAAAAATTGTAAAACTTTCATTCTGCTTCACGGATATTTGAAAATGCTATTTATAGGGTAGTATGTGCAAAATTATGACAGGAATTGGATATTAGTAGATTTATCTATTCATGGAAATTTCACAGAAAAAACTATAATATTACTAAAAATAGACATAACCATGGTTCCATCGGTTTGCAATAAGGTAGTATTATCGAAAGGTGGATTTCTGCTGAGAGAACACATTGTTTGAAACATAAGAATACATTTAAAGATTGAGTTAAAATTCTGCAATAGCTGTCTTGAAAATTCCTCAAAGATTAGTATAGTATAGATTTTCTAGAATTGGTGGCCATGAAAACAGGTAACTTTACAGAAATGTTAAACAATCAAGAAATGAATAGTGCTATGTGACTGCAACCTCCATTTCACCTTGAAGTTCCTATAGATGGAGTTTCAGAACATAAAGTCATTTAATGTTTTTCATGAGGAGCTTTCAGCTTAAGTTCCGAAACTACAACCAGGTCCTACAGGGCGACCTGATTTGAAGTTAATAGAACTCTGCAAGGATGCGAAGGTCACTCCTTGCCAAGCCTCTGGGAACAACTCAGCCTGTGTCAGGTCTGACAATAGGAGTGATGACAGTAGACAAAGTAGCCCTGAGGCGAAGTCTGAATCAAAGTCAGGTCACATGTAAAGGAATCATTGGGGTTGCACTTGTTTGCATCAGCTGAGGATCTGGCCCTGAGGGAAAGAAGGTTAGTAGCAGATGGTGGAGGGTTCTGCAGATAGACTTTATAAAGGGCAACAAAGCCACCTAGCAATGCTGAAGATCTATAGAGGCAGAATGACAGAAAATTAAATGCTGGATCTTGACTTAGTATGCTTCATTCTCCTCTTCATTCCCTTCTTGTACAAATCTTTTATTTTTTTACATATTTTTTGCTGCTTTTCACTCTAAGATCTATTAAAATAGAAATATTTAGATGAATCAAAACTTTTTTTGTTAGGAAAATGTGAGACTTCCACTTTGAGCTCAATTAAATGGTCTTTCAAATTGTACTGGTAATGCAGTAGAAGTAAAAATAGTGGCTGCTGCAATGGACCTCATAAGTGAAGGCTCTGCAACATGGTTAAAATCTTCAATAAGCTACTTGAAACTGAAGGTTAAAAAGCAGTAAATAGAATCTAGTTTGTTTTTTTTTTCACAGCAGATTAAGTTAGTGTAATCTCCCCACCCTTATAAAGTGCTAAACTAATAGATTTTAATTAAGTCATGTCTTCTTGAGGCATAGATACCTGAACAACAGGACTTAGAACCAAGCGACTATTTCTACTGCAGATCTACATACCATGGCCCAAAAGTTAACCTTGAATACTCTGTTAAAAACAACAACAACAACAACAAAATTCCAGTACTTCAAATTATATCCAGCAGGAAGATTAAAAGGACACTGGTAAGGGCATGTAGCCCATTAGAGCCAGGGATTCTGCTAGGTGGAACACATCAGGAATGATACTGAGTTGCTTCTTGACAGTTAGCTTTTACTAGCCAGTTAAAGAGAGGAATACAATTGAAACCGAAACCCCTCTGTTGTCGGATTTTTTGCCCTAAATAATAAAAAAAATATAAGGGGGAAACAATCTAAGTCCTGTTTCGCCTCTCCTGTATAAGAAGGGCTTTCAGATTCTAAAAAGTTGGATAGCAGTACTAAATTCATCAAAAATAAAGAATTATAACATTAATCAACAATAGCTGTTTAATGATAAAGTTAAGGCTGCTTTCAGAGACACCTGTGAAAGTGTTTTTCATGTTCTTGAGGCTACATTCAGATAAAACAAGGGCCACTTTCTTTTCCAAGGTATGCTATACAGGAGTTCTGAAACACATGGAAAGAATATATTTGCAGACACTGCAAGATAAGGTTTTAGTCAAGACCACACTATATAAAATCACACCACTGGAAATCAAGGCTTGATTGAAAAATGTAGATCTGCCTCAGGTAAAACTATGGTACCGAAAACCCCATTTGAACACTGGAAGCCAGGAGAGAACTGCAATTAACAAGAAAATTAATTGTCAGGTGTGTTCTTCACTTTTATACATTTTTTCTCCCTCATATTAATTCTTTGTATTTCCCTTGTGAGATTTAAACTTTAAAGACTCTTGGTAAGAGTCTGCTTCCCACGCTAATTATGGACACTGAACATATGCTGGGTTGTCCTCTGATTACCACTGGAATTTAAACTACCACCATTCCTCACAGAACAGTAGTTAAGTCTTAGTGTTTAAGGCTATCACAGAGGGGTCCTGCCTATCACAGCAAGGTTGGAACTAGATGATCTTTAAGGTCCCTTCCAATCCAAACTAGTCTATGATTCTATTCTTCTGTATTTCCACGTCCTTACTGTGCAGTCGAACAATAGAAACGTCTGAAATATGCACCTAAGTTCTAACACATTCAGATAATGAAGGGGATAAAGAAGTGTTTCACAGATCTTTTCAAACTAAATACTTCTCTCTCCCTAGTCAGCTAAACAACTTCTAATTACTGTTTGACTGACAACAGTCCTTGCAATACAAAGTTCTCTCCAGCTTTTGATTTACAAAGGCAACACTGAAAGAGAAATGACAGATCTCTCTTAAGCATTGCAGCTTCGTTCTTCACATCTGTTTGTTTGTCTCAGAAAATGGTTTGCTTTCCTTTTGGAACTACACAGTGATTAAAAAAAGCCCATTTGCTCCGAAAACTCACTGGTTTGTCTTTCTGATATCTTTGTAAATTTTATTCTGCTTGTAGAAATGGGAATTCTCAAAATATTCAATCTTGGCTTTTCTGCTTTTTTCTGATGGGAAAACAATCAGAGCTCTATTAGTTTGCTCAATTTCAATTCTATTCCTTGCAGTTTATCTGCTTTACCTGAGCATGCAATCTCTCAAAATAAATGTTCCCAGATACAAAGCCTATTGTATTAGACCCTGTATTTGGAATTATTGTTTGGTTCTCCACTTTCCCTCACTCCAAGGTTGATTCTCTCCCTCTGCCCTAGGACTCACTCAAATCTTGCCATCTTACTAGCCCTTTCTAGCACAATAATTTGAAAGGTTGAGATCTCCTGTGTTTATTTTATGTGGGAGACTGACTGTTACAGTAATTCTGTTCTTTTCCACCTCTTGTGAGACAAGTATTTTAAGTAAAATAATTTTACCACAGTCCTTTTTTTTTGATGAAATAGTATTTCCAACAGCAACTGCATAAACAGCGCCCCTTACTGCATCCCTCAATTTCTATCTTAATGGAGCATTCTCATCTCAGCTTCAGACTCACATGCATAATCAAGTTTAATTATCCTAAGTTAGATTTCAAAATTTCCATGACTGAATCAAAAATAAAGATTCCCCAAGAAGTCATTGGATTGCTACATAATCCCAGTACCATCAGACTTTTACAAATATTGCATTTTTTAACATCAATAGTTTTCACAACATCCTGGAAATGTCTTATCCTAAAAATGGATAAGATTGACATAGCCTGTTTAAATCCTCTGTGAAAGAAACAACAAAAAGCATTTATCTTACATACCTAAAGAAACTTGATCTCTTTGGCATCCCAGGGGCGTAAGCACGAAACTGGGACCCATGTATGTACAACTAACTCCTTGTTTGTGGACTAACTGAAATCCATTCTTATCTAGGCTACAAGGTTCAATTGTTTCTTCTCCCTTATGATTTTCTGACAACTTCTAGACTTCACAACAGATACTCTACTGAAAGCTATAATATATTTGTGGATAAAGAAAGGGAAGAAATTAGGACAAAGAGATACATTTTCCACCTTATCTATAGCATGGAAGTTCTGGCATTCTGCTAGGTAGGGGAAGTATTAAGTGAATATAGTACTGAATAACCAGCTTTGAATGCCATACAGTAACTGGGGGTAGCAGGTGAACTGGAACTCCTATCTCCCATGTTCCCAGTTAACACTGCCTTCTCATGCATATGAACTTCAGCTGACAAGTGATTTATGACTGATAGAGTGAAATAAAACCTTTCCTTTCAATTCTATCTATCATTCATCTAATTCTGCCTTTTCCTATTTAGGGGGTTTCCCTTTTGATCTGACAGCTCCATGAGTGCCGATGATTCTGTTTCTTGGAAGACAAGATTTGCCTTTCTGAGGAGCTACATTCTTAGTTTCTGCTTTATTCTTATTAGAAACTAGTGGAAGCCTGGTCTGCTTTTGAGGGGCTAGCTCAGAAGTCATGCTGCTGCCACCCATATCTGGGATGGGCTCTTGCGATGCTACCCAAAACTTAAAGGGGGACTCTTTGAAAGAAAGGGAGCTGCTCTTTATCAGGGAGTGTAATGATAGGATGAGCGGTAATAGTTTTAAACTGAAAGAGGGTAGGATTATATTAGATATTAGCAAGAGTATTTTTAATATGAGGGGACACTGTCAAAAGCTGCCCAGAGAAGCTTTGGATGTCCCTTCCCTGGAAGTGTTCAAGGCCATGTTGTACAGGGCTTTGAGCAACCTGACCTAGTGGAAGATACACTGCCCGTGGCAGAGAAGGTGGAACTAGATGACCTTTAAGGTCCTTTACAACCCATTCTGTGATGTTATGATTGTTCCCTGGGTGGATTGCAGCTCACATGTATTTCCCAGGTGAGTGTGTGAACAATCAGTCTATGTTGTGTTCTGGGGAAGGCTATTCTACCCATGCATATTCTACCTGTCTTGTTGAAACCAGTCCAATGTACAATAAAAAAACCCATGAAGATTACAGGGCCAGAACTGGAACCACTAATTCTGGCAGGTGCAAACCTCACATTTGTGATAAGGCAAAAACAGGCAGCAGACCATCTATACATTGTATGTATAGTGGCTGTTATCTAGGATTTCTGGGTGGTGCCTAGGCAATCAGTTCCTAGAGCAGTAAAGTGAGAGATTATAGCTAAAAGCAGCACATTAGCATACAGATTGTAGGATGTGGTGGTCCTGCAAATGGAGCCTGATTCAGTGGCCCCGAAGCTTTAGTGTGACAAGGGGAAAACCGGACAATAATAGCTTACTTTCTTGGAATATATTTTTCAAAATTTTAACCCTAAAGAAAGATCTCTGAAAGTGAAATGAGTGACATGACTATGCAATCACCTAGAGCAAACATCTATATGCAGCCTCTGTGATGAACTATAAAATTCTCCTGAATGAAACCACTGTACTGAATAATTTCAGGTACCTAAAATAACAGCTTAGCATAGTTACGAAATTGATCTGCTCTTACCTAAACATGTGCTTCAAAGTCCCAAACTGAGCAGAATGCAAGCAGCCTGGATCTCACTTGGATGCATGAACTTAACCCTCCTAACCTCTTTTGCTTTGTTAAAATGGCATCTGACCCTGGAAGAAGGTAAAAGCCTGTCTCTCTCCAGAATCATCATATCCTTGCCTGCAGGGCCTCATCTGCTTGGTGCTCTCAGAGCAAGTCTAAGAGCTCCAGCTCTGTCCAAAATATCTCTTCAAACGTGCCCATCTGCCAATTGCTCTGTATCTAGGGCACTACTGAGGTTAAGGACACCGTAGATTCAAGTAGCTCCTGTGCTTGAAAGGACCTTTTATCAAGGCCTCTCACCTCTTTTCAGGCCTTTTTGTCCCTGGACAGTTTGGTATGTCTGGATAGAGTGAAAACAAACACATTCAGTTGCTGCAGTTGGAAATCTTTTTACTTTGCATGAGATACCTAAATATTTAGCAGGCCCAAGAGAAAATACACACAAAACTAATTATAAGACAGTGGTTCGGACATATCTGTTGAAGAAAGACTGGATTTTTACCTTTGCTCTATTATTTTGATTTTATATAAAGTATTCAGTGGGAAATGGACAAATCTCTAGACTTTCTTCCCTTTTCTAGATGAGTTCTCCAACCAACACACTTTAGACTTGTAGTTGCATTTTCCTTATTTCCAACACTAAATTGATCTAAGTTAAACAAACTTCCCTGAAAGGAGCTAAGAAATTTCCCCGCAATTTGTTCCACAAGAACATAAGATATCTTAATGACTAGATCTTTCTGATGTGGTAAAATGTATAGGTTTAAACACTCTTCATATGCTGCAGTAACTTCAGGGAGATGGTAGTTTTTAATGGGATTTTTTTTTTAAATTTCTTAATTAAATTATCAAAGGGAATGCAGGCAGACACCCGAAGAAGGAAGGGACATCAGGGATAAGCCTGATCTAGTGGGACATGTCCCTACCCATGGCAGGGGGCTTGGAACTAGGTGATCCTAAAGGCCCTTTCCAAGCCAAACTTTTCTATGATTCTATGATTCTAAGACATCACAATGTGTCTCCTGCTTCCACTTTCTCCTATGCTGCAGCTCTTCTTCTTGCTTTCAAGGAAAGTGAAATATTTCACCAGCTTCTACTTCACGTGGAAGAAGAAAAATAGTCTACTGAACTATAAAGCAGATAAAATCCACTATTCTTTATATGCCTTTTCTTTCTTAAAGTGCAGCAATTTCTTTTCCTCCAGTTCAGATCCTCGGGATCACCCATCACAGCTTCAACATCCTGATCTGCTTTTTTGCTGTTCACTTCTGATTCAGGCTTTCCAACCAAGACCTGTTCTGCCGTTCTGCCTATGCTTTCCAAGACCCTTAATACTACATAGCCCCTATGTGCGTAAATAATTTTCAGTTATCTGTCTCAAAGGTGTGATGATACCTTAGTGTGGCTGCAAATCACAGTGGCAAGAGTCTCCTATTAAGCAATGGGCAAAAACACATTCTTGTGATCCTTGATTTCCTCTTAACAGAGAAGAGTGTGACCCCATTGAATTTCATAGCAAGATTTTTATTGAGCCAGGACTTAACTCTTCATAACTGTTAGAGGGTGTGTATATAGTATATTTTGCTGCTGCCTGTTTTTATTGATTTGTTTCATAGACTTTTCATTTTCTGCTCATACACAGTACGATAGAAATCATAGTTTTGTGAACATGCCTTTAACAAATAGCTGTGACTCAGTCATCTCACAACACCATTAAACCTCACTGGTAGCTCAGATCTCATTAAATCACGGGCTACAACACTAATCACCAATATTAAGAACATAACAATCATTTTCCATAAATGTAAAATGTCTGAAAGAAAGATTTTCCTCTATTCTATTAAGTTCTACTATAACAAAAGATAATACATTTAACAGACAGAAGTGTTCTATTAAACATTTTATTATGTAGTTAAACCTTAAATATCTCCAGCTTTCAAGAAAGGAAAGTAGATTATACTTTTAGGAGACTTCATAAACAAAGCTTGAAAATTCATTCAACAATTAAGAAAGTAAAGAAAAATTTTTTCCAAATATTTTTCACATGGGTTCTTCATTGTACCCACTTAAATCTGAAATAATACTAATCATTAGAAGAGTATATAAATAGAAACAAATCTAACTCAAGCTCTACATGTAGGCTAGGATTCTTTCACAGATATTGTAATTCATTATTCAGATGTTACCACAGGAAAAAAAAAGGATCTCTGGCTGTAAAGAACAGGAAAATGGAACAGCAAAGCATAATTACATCTACAACAGCAGAATATAGTTAGAATATAGTCAAATTTAGTCAGATAACACACTACCAAAGTTAAGAGCAGAAAGATACTGTGATGCATTATTTCTCATTTTATAAGAGCCACTCTTGAGTGGCTATAAGATTAATAAGCGTAAAGTTCAGGAGCTTTCAAAATGCAGGTCACTACTTAGTTGAGGAGATTAAGTGACTCTCTAAAATGCTTTGAGCGGTTTTTAATTAATTCATCTTCTTTTGGATGCCTCCAGAAAGGGCTGTTAAGAGCAGGATGTAATTGGGGATCAGCACTTAAGGCTTAAGTAAACAAATCTGCTGCTAAAACCGGTCACCTCTGAACAACAAACTCCTCCTCACTCTCTTCTGAGCTGATGCAGTGTGAGAAGCACATGCCTCAGGATGATGCTGTGTGCGGGCTGAGCTCTGCAGTGCTGGCAGGCAGCCCGTGCATGGGGGGACCCCTGAATTCAACCTGGGGCTGGATGACACACGAGGCAAATGATCGTTCTTGAACAGTAACAGTCACATATGCTGAAAATGAGGTAGAAACTACTGCCAGAAGGCACTGAAGAGCTAAAAAATCTCTCAAGCTCTGGTTGAAAAAGGGATTAGTTAAATGCATGGAGAATGCGTCCATTTGTGTCTGTTGAAAACAGTGAACCAGATGTAGTTTTCAGCTCAGGTGTCCCTACCTCACTGTCTGCCAGAGGTCCAAGCAAACAAAGAGCTGTCAGGGTCTGGAGGAGACCAGTGGCCTTACAAGCCCTGTCTGTCCTCCCTTAAGGTCTCACCACACTCTGCCCAGGACCCAGAACCCCAGTGCTGCCCTTGAGGACCTTCAGCCCCTGCCCTAGTTGTGTCACATCAGGGATGGTCTCCACCTACCACAGCCCCACTCTGCCTAGTTGTGGGTCCCTCTAAGCCAAGTCCATCCTGACCTTGACACATCCATGTCCCTGAGGAGGTTGATGCTGGGGCTGCCCTGGGTGCCACTGGCTGCCTTGCCCCACACTGGGGCAGTGAGATGGGCCCTGGCTGCCAGACCCTACCCTGTTTCTTCAAGGAGCCCCAGCCTCCGTGGCTCCCTGACAATTACTTCTGTAGATTGCCTGTTCCCGTATTCTTCCCTAACCTGGTCTTGAACCGCTGCCTAAGCTACACTGGTCCAAATATATAATTAAAAATGCATAAAAGCACCAGACTAACAACTACACCCAGTGGAAGCAATGCATTTGTATGTCAACGGCATGTGCCTGAAGAGATAACTAGCTCCGAGTCACTCAAAACTGGTCACACAATGGGGCTTTACTCAGGAGAGTGTAGAACAACAAAAAAAGGCTCTTTACTGAGGCTTGAAAATACATTAGAAATAGTTTGTAGAGTCTCAGATTGATGCCTCGTGTCTATAGAACAGATATTTTCCAAATATTACTTTTGCATTAGTAGCCATAAAGACAAGGAATTGAGAAAGTAATATCAAGAAGGGATGAGTGGTTATGCTCTGGAAGACTTCTTGCTTTCTTCTTCTAAAAAAAAGATTGAAGCTCATACTTCGGTCTTATTATACTTTAATTGTTCCCAGATGTTTCAATGTGAAAAGACAAGAAGTGGGATATGGTGACCCTTGTGACTTCATAGTAACAAATATTTTGTTCAAGCATAAAGCTATAAGGTAATAGACTTCCCATGAGCTAAGGGTCAGTGGATTTACAGTCAGATTGACTGCCTTATTGCAGCAAGGAGCTATCAAAGTCTGATAGAAAGTCTTTTCTTTAAAGAGGTTGACACAGACCTGATCATAATTTACCAACAGACAGTACTGAAGTTCAGCTTTCAAGTAGAAAGTTGTCTGTAAAGATCCTTAGAGTCCATTTTAACGTAGACAAACTGGAAGTCCACAGTAAAATATGTAAAGTGTATTAATCAGCTTCTGTTCAGATGGGGTAAATCAGAAAGAGTACACCAGCTCTTACTTCTCTGAAGATGTTGCAGACAAATTCTTGGAGAAAGATGTTCCACAGAATAAATCGGGCAACACAAGGATATGTGAGCAACATAAGACCCTAAGGCCATAGACATAGACAGATAGCAAAAAAATATTGCAGTACAAGATAAGTCATTGCAATAATTAAAGTGTTGATGGAAGTTTGGCTCAGACAACCACACAGTAACATACCAGATTTTTCTTTAGTAAACTCCCTTAGGAAGACTACCAGCTTATCAATATCTTCAGAAAGTTCACTTCAGTAGAGAAAAAAGTGTTAGTTAGCCTAATACTAAAATAGAGATTGCCAAAATTTGCAGAATATGATCTGAGCCATAGAGAAGGAGACAGGAAAAGGTCTAGACAAACAACTTCATGCATCATGGTTATCTTCCAATAATTAAAAAAGTCCTTGTATGTAGTGCAAAATATGAGGAATAGTAGAACCCCTCTTAGAATATCATAAACATGTCTAGATGGTTTAGGAGTTTAGAAAATGATCTGAGTTTAGAAAATGATCTGAGACAAGAATATAGTCTCTGATGATTCCTAATAATAACTAGTATTTCTCTGAGTGCTGGGACCAAAGAAACCTGGATTCTAGTATCTCTCTTTTTCCTGTGATCTTGAACATCAGAAAGTCATAGTAGATGAAGCGTCTTTCCTTTACCCAGCAGCCTATTGTGTCTTAACACATTTGAGACCTCTACCCTCTCCAAATTTGAACCAAAATAGAAGACATTTGGTTTATGTTTGAAAAACAACACATAGGGAGCATATTTAAATTGTCTGACCTGTCCATGTAAGATAACACCAGAGCATGAATTTAGTCAAAGTCCCTTTGTATTTTACTAAGGTATTAGGCTAACATGGAAATTCTTGAGTGTGTATGCCGATCACTAGAACTGATGAAAATGTTACATGGCTACTATAAAATCTTATCAGAAGAGTGATTAATTTCTTGCTTATGTGGCAAAATAAACTACTTACTGTGACTTGGGTATCGGATAAAGACATTGTAGAGCCTTCTTTAGCTCATCCATAAGACATCTTAAGTATATGTAATAAATCTTCAATGGAAACATAGAAAATAGAAGCAGAATGCATTCACAGTTTGGTAGGATATTCTGCATTTCTGTTTCACCAGTGAAATTTCATTTTATTTGATTGAATCATCAATAAAAAAAATACAGTGGTCTGAAAGAGTCACACTTGAACAAACACGAAGAAGAAAAGTTTGTAGAAGAATAGCAGTCCCACTCTTCCTGCATCTCCTTATAAGCACGAGCACTGAGCAGCAAAGACATTGAGAAGCTTTCTGCCTTTCAACTGAGACGGCAGGGGAGATTGCCAATACCCCTTCTATACATTAAAAAAATATTTTGCAGCATGAATATGATATTTATTATCTTCAGTATGATCAGATATTCAAATCTCTTACAAGCCTGAGCTGTTAAATAGGTGAGAATTATTGAATCAGTCTCTCAGGATTAGTATCAAGTGCCATTAGGATGAAGGAGCATAGAAATGTAATGAGATGGACAGAGCTCAGCATTATGTGGCTTCACACAGCTATGAGAAGGCCATGGGATTGGAAGAAAACAGCAAATAATCTTTGCAATTATGCATTTAAGACTTCTCCTTGAAGACTAAACAAGTAAGTCTTTAAGCAAATTGTTGATGACAAATAGTGAAGATTTTATCAATAAAAGTTCACTATTTTAGGGTGTCTGATAAGATGAAATTTTTAATGAATAAAAGGAAGTTGTTTTCTATGTTTTAAAGGAGATGGGAATTTATGTTGAAGAAAGTTACTACTCTACCAACTCCAAGTTCTTCTTAAAATTTTAAGAAAGGAACTTTCCTTTCTCCATTTGCTATCTAATTCTGCCAGCTTTATGTACAGAGAATATAAGTTTAATATGTGTGCAGCCCAAGTGAATACAAATAAGATTGCAAGTGTATTAGGGTGGTGTTCTGCTTAATGGGAGACCTTTAAAATTGCCTATTTGTGATCTTGCATTGATTTACAGCATTTTAAGGAACTAAAATCTTTCCTGATAAGAAGTCAGACTGCTTGAAATAAAACAAAAATGCTTAAGTATCCATAATTTATTCTGCATTCAGAATCAAGGGAGGTAAAGGGAAGCTTAGTTGCTAGGAGACTATGACTAGAAAGTTTCTGGAGAGATTGCTTTATTTTAAAGATTAGAATCTGTAATCAAAATACTTAGTGGGTAATAAAATAGCTATATGTATGAGCTGAGTGCACACCAGGTGAAGTATGAGACAAGTGCTAGTAAGCTTATGAAAAGTGCAAATCTTCCACAGCAGTTCAGCTATCATGACATACTGGCCTGATAAAAGAGGCTCATTATTTGCTTGCTGACAATTTGGACAGAAACTCAGTTCAAATATAAATGAAGGAATAAATATTGATGAAGATGTCAAGAAGAGACTTTGGTTTAATTTATTTCTGCTATTTACATGGTCACAATTTGTAGGTCTTTAGAAGTTTTTAAATTAACAGCTGCAAAACAAGTTGCAGCTATGGAGAAAGAAAGCTTGTTGCAGAGAAAAGGTGAAATTATTTTTTAAGTTAGCTCAAATTTACCAAGTATTTTCAGATAAAAGAAAGAAGCTTGAAAAATCTGAACATTTTAATGCTGACTTTAAAATTAATAGCTTTATGCCATTTATATAAAGTTTTAGTTTCGTAGAAATTTAAACTCAAATTAATAGATATGGTGTAAAACATGTAAAGAAAATTTCCATTAGAAATAAATATTTACTTTTCTCAATTTTTAATTTCTGGCTCAAGGTTTTGGATTTGGGGAGGGGTGAAAAAAAGGTGTTATTTTAGTTAAAATGCCTCAACTCTTCTATTCAAGTTTTAGTTAATCAATGGAGTAGTAGAGTTTTCATGGGATACATATATGAAACACAAAATAAAAAAATATAAAATATTTCCTTAGGTTCGAACCCATGAAACTTCTCTTTCTGGTCCCTATATCACTGCATGACAGGAATTTTCAGATCTCCAAACCTACTGAATATGTGTAGGAACCCTGGATACGGGCCTTATGTACTTAATTATGACTGAAGTTGAAATATTTTGTGTTATTAAAATATGGTCAAAATAATGTAGTATAATGCTGTTTTCAAAAAATAATATATTATTCCTTCAGTGTTAGAACAAATATTTTGCCTAATTGCTATTAGCTGGTAGCATTTTTTTCACTCCTGCTTTATTCTCAGTTTCCATCTGACATTTCAGGTCTTTCACTAGGTGATATTGCAGAGATGTTTCTTACAAAGAAGATAATATCAGAAAACAACCCTCAGAGCAAAATGAAAACTGTCGGTGTGGCATATGACTTCCCCCATGTAGTCATCCTAAAGCATCAGAGCTGTTACTCATATTTTCTGGTGGGAGGACACCCTTTTACTATTTTTGTTTAGCACCAAGCCAGCCTGTTCTACACATGAGCCAGACAGATACAGTCCGGCCCCCTCATGTAAGAATCAATTAGAGGTTTTAGCTTTGCAATGTCAAGCCCTTGTTCACAACAAGGCACATGATTTTCCAGCACCACATAGTAGCCTGGAAGCTCATTTTCAGTTGTGGTCTTAGAATCAGAGAATCATAGAATAGTTTGGGTTGGAAGGGACCTTAATGATCATCCAGTTCCACCTCCCTGCCATGGGTAGGGACACCTCCCAGTAGATCCAGCTGCCCAAGGCCCCATCCAACCTGGCCTTCAACACATCCAGGGATGGGGCAGCCTCAAATTCCCTGGGCAACCTGTTCCAATGACTCACAACTCTTGCAGTGAAGAAATTCTTCCTTATGTCCAGCCTAAATCTGACCCTCTCAAGTTTATAGCCATTTTCCCTAGTCCTATCACTCCAAGCCTTTGTAAACACTCCCTTCCCAGCTTTCTTGTAGCCCCTTTTAGGGACTGGAAGGTTGCTATAAGGTCTTCTTGCAGCCTTCTCTTCTCCAGGCTGAACAAACACAACTCTCTCAGCATGTCCTTGTATGGGAGGTGCTCCAGGTCTTATACAGTGTAAAATCTTAGGTTTAACATGCTTTTTGATTTTTATGCTATTCACATGTAACTTTTGGAGAACACTTAGTTGCTCTCATTAGGTTGAACATTTGTGATTGATTAAGCCTAGCAGGATTTACATCTAGTGTCCTCTAATCCTTTTCTATCCATTACCATTATTGTTCAAATGTTAATGACAAAGCAATATCAGAATATACAAACACAAAGCTAATAAGAAATTAGGTCCTCTGCATTACTGAAATCCAGGGAAATCTTCATGTCCAGATTAACTTCACTGATAACTGAAGAGCTGAACTGATCTATGATTCTATGATGTTCTCACCCTTCTGCTGTCTGAAAGTATTAATCAAGAAGAGACACATTCTTAACGAATTATGCACAGTCCAAAATCACTCAGGCACTCAGGCACTTTGACTTCCTTAGGGTCAAGAAACACGCGATTGCTTTACAGCAGCAATAACACCTTATAGCAAAGAGCCACACCTGCTTTCTGAAGGAGGGTGAAATGATTAAAAATTACTTTTTTTTGGTTTAAGATGGTCTGGTTATGGGATTTCTGATCATTTTGTTCTGCTTTGAACAATGTTTTTGATGGACTCAGGAAAAAAACTTTCCTTAATCTGGGCTCTTGTCTGATCCAGTGGAACACACCCCTCACAGGGAGAAGAATATCCATAGTATAAAGGCAGTCATTCAGGGTGCCAACACAGCTCCTCAGCCTACCTGAAACTGTTGTCCACAATGTCAGATTCATTATCCAGCATGAAAATAAACTATTTCACACACCAAGTTGAGACATTGATTTTATTACAGTTGCACAAGTCTGGGTGCTTGGTGGCTTTTCACAAATCAAGCACCCTTGACAGGACCCTCTGTGCTCAATTTATTACAGAAGTTGCAGAGTGAATACATGCTAAGTACTTACCTCTACAAATGATTGGTTAGTGATTTACATAACATTATTGGTGATTTTTATCATACAAGTTCTCCACTACACTGACTTAGACACTAAGGAGATTGCTTCTGGAGGCAGATTTCTTGTGTTCCTCTGCCAAATTGGGAGACCTGATGACACAGCCTGATTAATATGTTTTCCCATGGTCCAAATGTTCTCCATCAGATCTTCTGGGTCCTTTATTCTTTAATTGGTACAAGGTCCAGTCCAGATATCCAGGATATGCTTATCAGATTCTGTGGGTTCTTTGTTCTTTAAGTCGGCTATTTCTATTTCATTTAATATTAAAAAATGTTGGTATGTGTAGGTGATTCCTTATCAAGATGTTTAGAAGAACACACTCTTTTCCCAGCAAAACTATTATAATAAGGAAAGAAACTCCCTTATTGCCTGAAGAAGACACTGAGGAAAGAATACCCGTTGTTACAATGCAGAGATCCAGAGCACTTGGGCACTCTCTCAGTATTCTTGTGGTCCTGTGTGCCTGGGAAAAGGCTCCATCATAGACTAAGAACTAGATTGATCCTTGATTGTGCTCCCCAAGACACCTGATACCTGGATAGTGGCCCAAGTCTGGTTGTCTGATGCAACTAGTGGAAAGTTCCACTCACATGACCCTTTCCAAGTGCAGCCAAAGTGAATCTTAAAGCATTAATACTCATTTTATCTGATGAAAGTAAATTCTTTTAAAACCTGTAAGTATGTAATTATATAAAAGGACTTTTGAACTCTTCTGGACTGAAGTAGGCTGAGACCAATACTCTCCCCCTCAAGCTGGGACACCTCTCAGGTGTAGTGCTCTCTTTCATTTAATCATAGAATCATAGAATCATCAGGTTGGAAGAGACCAACCATTCCTATCAAACACTAACCCATGCCCCTCAGCACCTCGTCTACCCGTGCCTTAAACACCTCCAGCGAAGGTGAATCAACTACCTCTCTGGGCAGCCTCTGCCAGTGCCCAATGACCCTTTCCATGAAAATTTTTTTCCTAACGTGCAGCCCGAGCCTCCCTTGGTGGAGCTTGAGGTCATTTCCTCTCGTCCTGTCCCCTGTCACTTGGGAGAAGAGGCCAGCACCCTCCTCTCCACAATCTCCTTTCAGGTAGTTATGGAGAGCAATGAGGTCTCCCCTCAGCCTCCTCTTCTCCAGGCTGAACACCCCCAGCTCTCTCAGCCGTTCCTCATAAGGCCTGTTCTCCAGCCCCTTCACCAGCTTTGTTGCTCTTCTCTGGACTCGCTTTTACTAATAAAGCGAAGGAAAAGGCCTTAGGCAAAGTCATTCTCCCCCAAGACTGTCACCTATTGGAAATGCTCGTGCATTGAACGTGAGTATTCTCACCCATCTCAAGGAAACTTTCTGATTTTTTGAGGCCTGACCATCACTTGTCATTGACTGCTGGTGTATTATGTAAGTATTCTTACCATTTTAAAGAGAAATTTTCAGGCAAGCCTCTCTCTATCTGTCATGACACGTACTTCTCTTACGCTCAAATATTGGTGCATATTTGCAGGCATATGTGTCTCTGTGCTTCCATAGATACTTATTACACCTTGCAGTAAATAGGAGTGAATCATTATTTTTGAATCTATGTCACTGATCAATTGGATTATAACACTGATCAATTGGATTATAACAGATATATAACAGAATATATCCAATTCTATATTATACATAATATAGAATTGAGTTATAACTGTTTTGAATCAATTTTGAAAACTTTTTTTAATCAATTGATAACTAATGGTTTAATAGAAATTTTGTGTTCTTAATAAATTCTAAATCGCTGATAAATCAAAGTTTTGCAAATACCCATCCAAGACAGATGAGACATTAGTTAATGAAACTGGTAAAATGGTATCAGTGTTAAGGCCATGATTTTTCTCAATTAAGTTTCAAGCATATCGCAATATTGAGATGCTCTGAAAGCTTGCAGATAAATGGTCCATTCAAGAGAAAAAATGCTAATATCATTTAAAAAAGAACCCCCAGTTTGGGATCAGGAGAATAATTTTAAGAAATTAATTTAATGATTTATTTGTTATAAATGTGAGTATGTTCTTATCCATGTAGTGGTTGAACTATTTCAAGTTGAAACCTTGTTTGTATATAAAATGAGAGAAGACCTTCTCTTGGGAACATATGATCTCTACAGACTTAAAAAGTAAACAACTGTAGAAAGACAAGATAATTATCCCTAGTTTACATGCAGAAACTAAAGTACAAATACACAACCAGCAGGACTCCTGTGAACATTCTAGCTGTCCAGGGTGTGCATATCTACAGGTCAGATAAATACTTTAGGGTTCCTTTTATATCAGGACTGAAAACCAGGCACATCCAAGCTGTAATTCTAGCCGATATCAACTAAATATCTAAAGAGTAGATAAATCACACCCTAAAAGTGTCTTTTTCTCTCCTCTGATTATAAAGACAGCTTAATGTCCTTATCTCTATTAACAACTATGCTTCTGTGTCACTAGGTGTAGTTCAATGAATTGCATCTTGATGACTGAAGTCACACAGTAAAGCTGTGACAGACTTGGAGATTGAATCAAGGTCTCTGGAAATCCCTATCAGCTCCCTATGAAACGCAGTTTTTTCTTTGCAAATCTAAAAGGCAAATTTGAATGCAGTGTGTGAATTTCTGTGAATCTGAATTTCACAAACTCATTTATTAGGAACTTACAAAGACTTTTCTCAATATAAATGTTTAATTCATTAAGTTGTGTAGAAATTTCATACTCTCTGCCCAATGCTGTCAAATACAATTAATGTATGTACACCATACATATGTGCTGCAATATCAGTTCTTCAGAAATTATTACTAGACATATAGCACAAGACAGATTGTCTTTAGAAGTATTTATCTGAGACAATACATCAAGTTCAATCATATGCCTATGAGGTAAATTTCCTCATTTTCTAGGTTTTGCATTGACTTTGGTGGGGATTGTAACATTTCGGCAAAGAATTAGACCCTTTCACCTGTATGGACCTCTACCAAGAGTGGGGTTTGTATCTCACTGGAGTGTAACACACCAGAAATCTTTCTATCCTAGCGGTGAAGTCATTATACTGTGACTGGAAGATAAAGTCAGGCTGTAATAGACAAGTCAATCCCAGGCTTGTAGTATTGTTGCCATATATGAGTTTGGAATCTGCATAAGAACAAGTGCAAGACCTAGAGTATCAGCATATCTTTTTCTTTCTTAGCAGCCTGATATAGAGCCCACCTAAACAATTGGATATATTTATTAGCTCTTAAATCCACTAGATTTCTTTAGTAATTTTCAGGGATAAAGGGTTCTAGGGCAATTACAAGTCTGTAGGAGTGAATTTGCTTAATTACTTGCAATGAACGGTAGTGCCAAGAAAGTTTTGTCAGGTAGTCTGAAGTAATCTTATTACAAAGAACAAAGGTTTTCAGATTAATGACTTAAAGTGGCAGTTATATCCCCAAACTGTGATGTCTTCAGTTGAATGAGAAGTTGACTCTTCATCATCAAAGGAATTGAATAGTTACCGAAACCATCTGGCCTAAGCTACAGGTTTCTGACAATAAGTGTTTGTCATGATGTTTACATCCAGAATCTAATAAGTTGTGTTGGTTTCAGAAATACAGAAATACTGGTAAGATTTTTATCTAACTTTTGGCTCAGAAGTGATTCCCTGATTCACGTGTCTGGTTATTTCTCTAATTACCTCGTGAATAAATTGCCTAACAAACAATTTCTTTGAGCAAATTTCTCCTTGGAAAAAAAAGGTTTAGAAAGAAAATGTAGTCACAATAGATGGACAGTGGGATGGAAAGGTATAGAGACATACAAGGGAAGAAGTGAGTTAAAGTCAATACATGAAGTTACTTCTCTTACAAGTTTCCAATTAGTTTAGTGAAAGCTAATGCAATAAAAATATACCTCTATTTAGTATAGAATCAGGGAATCATTGAACAGTTTGGGTTGGAAGGGACCTTAAAGATCATCCAGTTCCAACCCCACCCATGATGGGCAGGGACATCCCATCAGAACACCTCCAGGTATCCACAACTTCCCTGGGCAACGTATTCCATTGCCTCACCACCCTCATCATGAAGAAGTCATCAGACTCCAATGGCAGCATACCTCTATGTACTGTGCTACCCAAACTCATCAGTTAATAAAGAACATCTCCTCAAGCTCTGCCTGGGGAGGTTCAGGCTGGACATCAGAGAAAAAAGATTCACGGAAAGAGTCATTGGGCACTGGCAGAGGCTGCCCAGGGAGGGGGTTGAGTCACCTTCCCTGGAGGGGTTTAAGGGACGGGTGGATGAGGTACTAAGGGACATGGTTTAGTGATTGATAGGAATGGTTGGACTTGATGATCCTGTGGGTCTTTTCCAATCTAGTGATTCTGTGATTCTGTGAAGTTCTTCCTTATGTCTAGTCCAAATCTTCCTCTCTCCAGTTTATAGCCATTATCTTATTTTAGGAAAACATTTTTAGTATAGCATTATATCATGTCATATTGATATGTTTTTGTTGAAATATGTGAAAAGTAGATGTGAATTCATGCAAATTTCTTTGCAGAAATTAAGACTCTTGGATTCATAGATACTGAAGGGAGATGCAGCAGTGAACTCCCTTCATGCTCAGACTCTGTGTTTTGCCACATCTGGCTTTGGGCCTTAGAAAGCAGGTGCAAGACCCTTAAAGAAACATCCAAACCACTTGCATTAAATGTAAAGACATTCAATAAAATAAAGTCTGAAAAAGGGATTCATTCTAGTTAAACATAAAGATTTAGCCAGCTTTAACTGAACAGAATTTACAGGAATAAAACTCACAAATAATAAACCGGATGTCTCTTGCTTTCATATGCATATTTATTAGTTTCAATTAAGCTGGCAGTTTGCCACATTTAAACTTAGCTCTGTCATTTAGACTCTCCTGTGCAAATGAATTGGTTGTGCTTGTACAGCTGAATCCATTTTCCATTTCTTCTGTCTTCTGGAGAGAGAGTTAATGTAAAAGATGCTGATGCACACCCTATACTTCACATATGGTGCTAAAAATCCATTAGCTGAAGTACAGAGAGGAAACGGTTTTGATCAGAGAGAGCAGTTGAAGGTTAGTTTTAAAAAAATGTATAACATTAGCCAGGCTTGATTGGTCCTGGCTTTAGCATGTATCTCCAAATTGCTATGCAAACATTGATCTCTAGTGAACCAGGAATACTGAATACAATAGTTAAAAATAAAAACAGATAAAAAATATTTAAGCATCATCTTCAGACATTTTTTTTTCTATCCATTTTTTTTGGAAAACAGTGGGATAAAAGAATAGCTACATTTTGCAACAAAAGGATAATCCTTCGATATAGAATATGGGGTCTTGCTCCAATGTGGTTTTGCATGTAAGACCCTTTCACTGTACTCCTAGATGTTAGCAGACAGACTTCTAGTGGCATTAATGAGTGGATCAAAGTATCTAAGGGAAATGAGAACAAGCTGACTCAGAACCTCTCTTTGTTACACTTTATACCACTTCTTAAATCTTTGTGATATTAAATGGGGACTGATAGGGTGTCAGGAAGGAATCTCTTGGGCCACCTCACTCTGTCTTATATGATAGTGGGGTTGTTTTTTTAAGTTGCCAATTAGTATTTCTTAAACATGATCAGAATTGTGAGGAGGGACTATACACACAGTTAATCTGTGAGTAGTGAGATACAAATCCTAAAGAGATTATTCAGCTCTCCTTGAGGAGTTAAACCCCTTTATAATGTTTTCAGTGAGGACAAGTAATCGGTGTCTTCTATTTTTTTCTGCACCATTCTGTTCATGGAATGCACCCTGTTTTCTGCAATTTATGTCATTATTTTTGTGATGGTCTTCAGATTTTAAGTGTCATGTTCATGGAGTGGGTTTCTTTCCCTATTGTTCTCTGTAATGTTTTTTTAGGTCTCATTCTTCTGAATAATCTTCATGTTTGACATAAAGGACATATTGATATTACTCTTAAAGCTTATTCGGAATATGTTCATTCCCATTCTTTTTGATTCAGGACATTGGTTTCTTTACGTAGAAATTACACTACAACAATGTTGCTAATAAGTTTTGATAAACCCTTGCAATCAAAGGGTTTTATTTAGTTAATAGTTCTTCCTAACTACTACTGAAAGTTTTTATGACTATTTCATAAAGACGACAGTGTTGAAAATCATTTTTGGGACAATGCAAATAATGTTCCCATATATTTCCAAGGTTATAAAAGCTGCTATAAAAGCTGCTAGCAGCATTTGACCATGATTGCTGGATGTTTATCATGATAGCATCTTTATTGGAAGACTCCACTCTTGGTAGAAAAACTGACATATTTCTTTTAATATTTCTCCTTCTGAAGTTATACTCCTTCTGGAAGGTTAATAGCCATATATTTTGTCTTCCCTTCATTGATGAAATCATCATCCTCTCTTGTTCATCATCAATACATATGCCTGAGCCAGGTACTGTCATCAACAAAATAAGCATGGTAATTTGTTCATAAACCCAGAAGATAGCTTCTGTATGATCTAATGCTCAAACTACATGAACAATAGTGAGATACAGAAAACCTGTAGACTGTGTTGGTTACCATTACAAAACATCAAAGGGCATTTTCCACTGTCTCTAGCCACAATGCTGCTCTATTTGTTAAAGTAGAATCTCCTTCCTTGTACTCTACAGCATGCCATAATTTTCAAAAGACCATCTCATGTATTTCATAAAACTGAGCAATGCAGACGTTTTATACAAACAGTGCTTGTGGATCTATATTCCTTTCTATTTACAGTGTAGGGGGAGAATTTGCTCTGCATACATGAACTTGATATTTTAAAAAATCTCCCTGCTTTCCTGAGAGCTGAAGATCTATTTATTTCTTTGTTCTGTGATGCTGCACACTTTCAAAACACACTAAGACTTGTTACAGCAGGTAAATTTGCCCATCCTTCAAAATATGCTATAAAATGTTTTTCCATTTTTCCCCTCCTTTAATCCACATCCTGTTTAAAAGCATATGGGAAGTCTGGAGGGTTGTTTTTGTCATATGCTTTAAGCTTCTCTGAGGTTACATGTATCAAATCTATGATGTGAAAAATTCAAAATGATCAGTGTAGAAGAAGATACTTATCTGAGTCATGTAGTTGCACATTCTGTCTTCATTTTTTAAATTTATTTAAGAAAACTATAATTCAGCTTTTCATAAAATGCATGAATTATATATATGAAATACCCGTTATCTCATTGATATGAGATACCAAAGTAGGAATACAGGATACATTATTCTGGATCCTGCAGAATATATTGAGGTTCATTATATCAGACACCAGTTTTGGCGAGGGGAGAGCAGTGTAGGAGGGAAGCAAACTGGGTGGAACTCCTGGCTGCTAAAATTGCTCTAAAGCTTGACATTGCTCAAATGCTAACATTTTTACAAGGGCTTGTAGCGATAGGACTTGGGGCAATGGCTAGAGACTGGAGAGGGGCAGATTTAGACTAGACATAAGGAGAATTTCTTCACAATGAGGCACTGGCACAGGTTGCCCAGGGAACTTATGGCTGCTCCATCCCTGGAGGTGTTCAAGGCCAGGTTGGATGGGGCCTTGAGCTGCCAGATCTAGTGGGACGTGTCCTTGCCCGTTGCAAGGGGAGTGGTATTAGATGATCTTTAAGGATCCTTCCAATCCAAACTCTTCTATGATTGTTCAGATTTCTCTCTGTGATCCATCAGGGAATCAAGGAAACACCTTGAAAATGGACCATGGTGATCATGGAAAGAGCATGTGCAGGAGAGAGCCCTGAACTCAGCAGAGCCTTCTGAGCATTGTTTTCTTACTGTTCTTTAAGTCAGTATTGCCTCTTGCCAGGACTTCTACTAGAGTAGTCAGTTAAGACCAAGGGAAAAACATATGTGTCTTGCAGTTACTTAAAAAAGAACATGATGATATGCATATGCAAGGCTATGCTACAAGACCTAACAGGAGTTATATGAAAGGAGAGACAATGTGAAGGCTTTTGTATGTTCTATATTAGGTATTCGAAAGAAATGAGCAAGGGCTATAGTAACTGCAATAATCTCTGAGATTTTCTTCTAAATTCATAGATGAACATAATACATTTTATTTAAATTCAGTACTAATGTGGAGAAGAGTCCTATCTTGACAGGAAGACAGTCTAAATATACCTTAGTTTGTTTGTTCTGTGACTGCATGGATATATACAGACATACATATACCACCACTACCCACTCCCCAATGCAGCAGAACAGAAAAATTTTAATCTTTCTGAAAAGCACAGCTATGAAAAGGTGGAATTAACCTAGTTTAAATTAAAACCAAGATGTCTAATCAGCTGAACATCCCTTGGCATGCACTCTGGTGGGCTAAGTAACTCAGCTTTCCCACTTTTGCCCTTCTGATTGTCTCCCTCATATCCCACTTGGACAGAGTGAGTGAGTACTGCGTGAGGATTAGCAACCTACTGACATTTAGCCACAACAGTCTTTTTTAATCTGTGTGGGGGAAATCCACAGGTTTTCAGATTTCAAGAACTGGCAAAATAATATTCGAACAGCCAAGAGCCCTGTGATTACGTTAATGGACTGCAGGAACAAGGTACAAGCAGAACAGTGGTGGAAATTTGGATTGCCACAAAAATGTTAAATCTAGCACTTTATTGCTGGTTTCCCTCTTTCTCCCACATATAACCTATTTCAGACTTGAGCTGACTGTTGCCAAAGACAATCTGTGGATTTAATCTAATCAAAAGAATTTTTCTGCAGCGTAGATGCTAATTTTTATCTTAACCCACTATTAAAAGGCATCATTACAGTCGATGTACGAGCATAACAGCAACCATACGCAGGCTGACCAAGTGTCCACCTACCTCAGGGAAGAGTAAGAGCATATGTGGAACTTTCCTCGTTACTCTCTAGGACTCATTTCGTTCATTTTCTATGGTTGGTTTAATGAAGCAACAGTCATCTTTGTTTAATGTCTTTTTTTTTCTGTAACACACAACAGCTGATATCTTTTCACCTTTTTGCAGGCTAGTCATAATTTTTTTGGCTTTTTATCATTTCACAACCTTTCTACCCTTTATTCTCTTTTCCAAACTGAAGAGTACTAACTTGAGAAATTAATCTTATCCTCAAATATACATCTAAAGTAGATCAGACAAATCACACTTCAAAAGTGCCAGTTAATCTCTACTGATTGCTGAGGGAGCCCAGGATGACTAAACCAAAACCCAAATATTTGTGATGTGTACTTTTAAATTTAGATGAGAATAGCCTCAACATCTTTTTCTATGAAGTATCTCATTTTAAATAATAAAATATTGAAATTAGTAGTGACTCCCATGTGAAAGAAATGAGTAGAGCTGAAGTGGTCAACAAAAGTGACTATGAAGGAATAAAATTGGTTAATTGTGTACAGAGATATGGATAAAAAAAATCCAAGCTCAGCAACTATGTAAATTGTATCTATTTTTATTTCCTTTAGAGTTTCTCTGTCTTTAGTATAGGGTTAATAATAAGATTTTCATCTAAGAATACAAAATAAACACCAATGTTATAATCTGAATAAATTTGATATGTAGTGCTCATAACTACCAAATACTTATTTATAAGTAAAAAAAAATTACTGTGATACTCAATTATTGAATCCTATTATTTAATTTGTGAGGTAATAAATTTAAGAAAACTGAATTTACGTCTATTTTTTTCTTTAAAAGAGTTGCTTCCTACTAACTTAAAGCTTTCCTCATCTTCTCTAGTAGTTAGCATTGCTGCATGTGATGAACACAACTACCTGAAATCCTAGATGTCAGGTTGTGAAATGTGTTCTCTCAGTACGAGTGTCTGACCACTTGGCAGAGCCCTACATTATCAGCAGTTGGTCATGCTAGCAACTCTCAGAATTGCCTCTGGGTCAGTCATGTGCTCTTTGCTTTTATTAAATCTGTTAGTGGATTTGAGTTCTCCTGGTGCTATGTTCCATTTAGATTCATAGATGTTAAGGCCAGAAGGGACCATTGTGATCATCCAGTCTGACCCCCTGCATAACACAAGCCACAGGATGCTCCTGATTTAATTCCTGTTTGAAGTAGAGCATATCTTTTAGGGGAAAAAACATTCAGTACTATTTAATATTTCCAGAAGAATATGCCGTGACCTCAGGCAGGTTATGTGAAGCACTATTTATCCCCAGTGTTAGAAGTATACACCTTATATCTGGCATAAATTGGTACGGCTTCAACATTCAGCTTCTGACTTGTGTTGTGCTTTGCTAGATTGAAAAAGACATCCATATTTTGTCCTCCCTGTTATCAGGTCATGCCTTAACTTTTCCTTTGTTAAACTATGCAGATAGTCCTGTCAGTGTTTAGCTATGAGGCTGGTTTGTATTAGTGTCACCTGATTATTTATAGGTATTACAGGTAGGTGTCCCCAAAATCCTCAGTGAAAATCAGTGGCAATGATACTAAAATGGTTGCTGATGGAAGGGTACTAGCTCTAGCATTTCAACAAAGTGGCTGTTTATCATGTGCAAAATATGAAAATGTTTTTTTACAATATAAAAATTCAGCACTTTGAACCAGAGATTCAAGCAAGTTTAAGGAGAAGGAATCAGGCTCTTCACAGCACTACACAACACCAGGACAGGGGAGAAAGTGTAAATTCAGATAGACGAAGTTGAGATTGGATGTAAGGAGAAGTGTTTTCCCGTAAAGACAGTCAGACAGTGGCACAGGTTGGCCAGAGAGATATTCTGTGCTTGAGGGTTTTCAAGCCCCAACAATATGAACCTGGTCTGACCCAATAAACAAACCTGCTGTGAACAAAAAGTTAGACCAAGAACCTCCTGGTCCCTTGCAGTCTGAAATACTTTACGATTCTAAAATTTCATTAGGTGCTTCAAGGCACAGAGGCAAAAAAATATAATATTTCATAGAATGGTTTGGATTGGAAGGGACTTTAAAGATAACCCAGTTTCAATCCTCCTGTGATAGGCAGGGACATGTTCTGCTAGATCAGGCTGGCCAAGGCCCCATCCAACCTGGCCTTCAACACCTCCAGAGACAAGGCACCCACAACTTCCCTGGTCAGCCTTTTTTCCACTGTCTCACCAACCTTGTTGTGAACATTAGGAAAAAAAATTTCATGGAAAGGGTCATTGGGCACTGGAACAGGCTGCCCAGTGAGGTGCTTGAGTCACCTTCCCTGGAGGTGTTTAAGGGCTGGGTGGACAAAGTTCTCAGGAGTACGGCTTAGTATCACCAGGTTGGAAGAGACCTGCCAAATCATCAAGTCCAACCATTCCTATCAAACACTAAACCATGCCCTTCAGCACCTCTTCCACCCGTGCCTTAAACACCTCCAGGGAAGGTGATTCAACCACCTCACTGGGCAGCCTGTTCCAGAGTCCAATGACCCTTTCTGTGAATTTTTTTCTCCTAATGTCCAGCCTAAATCTCCCCTGATGGTGGCTTAGCTTGTACTGAGCACTTTGCCAGTTTATAAATGTTTCTTCCAAACTGTAGCTGACTTAGAACTGTTAGTATTTGTCTATTTAACATCCCCTCAGGCATTTTTAAAATTTTATTTTTACTAGTAAATTTTTACATTTTTAAATGTATTTCATGGGAATAATATCTGGCAATCGTGCAAAGCTAATGCTTAAATGAGGCTTTGAGGTAGAAAGACTGAGGAAGGAAAGAGCAAAGCTAGGGTTTGTTCTGTGCTTTGGACTTAGGAACTGATTCTTCAGATCCTCTGTGAGCAATCACTGAACTAGCTTTCTTTGAAGAAATAGCTGCAATAGCTGACCATATCAATACATGTGTGTAAATAGAGACCTAGAAAGAATCACAGCTCTTATTTCCATGTCTTCTGCTACGTTGTACAGTCGGTTTGACTTTCCATTTATATTTGGTTTAGCCAAGAAGAGGATCAAAAGTGAAATGAAGATAAGACATTGAGGAGGAAAGAGAAGGTAACAATATTAATTTCTTGACTAAAAGTAATTTAATGATGTTGAAGTGCAATATAAGTTTTTTTCAAAGGAAAACACGGACATTTCGTTAGAGTGGAGAAAAGAACAGCTAAATTATACAATCACTCTATTCTCAAGGTGTGTTTTAATTGTATAGGATATTTCATTTGTTTGAATTGAATTCTGAGAAGTTCTGGTGTTTGGAGTTACAATCTCAAGTGAAAGACTTTACAATTATGGCAGTTGATTGTATCCATAAAATTAATTTATGTATTTGAACAGTTTTGGCATGACAGATACTGGAGTCCTAATTCAGCCTATTCATGGACACCAAACTCTTTTATTGTACCTTATCTAAGTAGTTCAAATTTCCTAAAATATTTTTTATTTGATAGTCTTGAAAAGGTGACATGGAAAGTTGGAATGTATGAGATATGAAGGGAATAGAAGGCATCAGTGATCATAAAATATAATAGCCTTGTTTTTTCTCCTTCTAAGAAACACGTAGACCATGATAAGTACATGTGTTTAACCTTTAGAAAAGAGTTTAAACACTTTTTTTCTGCCCTTGACTAATAAATCAAGTGAAAATGTACCATTTACCATAATGGTACCTGATTCCAGTAGTGCTTCTGAATTGAATGATTTGGAAACAGAGAGATTATTCCTTCAAAAGGCATTCCAAAGTCATTTTACTGAGATATCTATAGTTTCCCATTTAGTTACTTTGATATTAGTGTTGCTAGTATACAAACTCAAACTGCCCATGACTTCGAGCTGGCTTTCAAGCAGTAACATTTGATGAATAGGGGAGCAAGGCCATTAAGAAAATTTTGTGATCTCTCTGTGAACACTACTCAAAACTGCATGAACTTGACAGATAAAATTTTATACGTGTTCTTCAAGAATGATATAAAAGGTTTTTAATCCATAGATTTTTTTACAAAACCAATAAAGAAAAAAAAACCTTCTTATAAACATTCACATTATGTATTTCAAATTCTAAAAGGTGCCTGTAATCCAGACCATTTATTTTCAAATTTCCATGGTGAAGATTCATTTTGCATAACTTTACATGTCTACAGTACACGGTCCTACTGGAGATGGAGTGGGATGTGCAGAGAGAGAAAGAGGGAGACGGAAAGGGAGAAGGAAGGAGAGAGAAGGAGGTATTAGATTTAATTGTGAGAAAGAGCTACTCTTATAGACAACTGACCCATCCTTTGCCCTAATACTTATAATACAAGATGTAGCAAAGATCCAGTACTTGCAGGCCACATCTAAAGTCAGATCTACACCTGCAGCTGCAAGAAGATGTAATTTGCAGCCTCTTCTCCACACTTCGAAGTGGTGTGTTCTTGGCAAGTTTGTGCCCTTGATCTATTGATCAGCATGACTAGGTAGAAGAGATCATAAATTGTGACAATGTTCTACCTCCTAACCTTTCCTTTATACAGGCTAAATAGATCAATATTTATGAGTGTGTCACTGTAAGGACATTTTCCAGAATTCAAATAAGTGTGAGTTATTTGGCTTCTTTCTGAACTTTTCCAATTAAAAAATAATATTTTTTTTAAGCTTGGAAATCATGATATTCCAACAATGTCACTGATACTAGTAAAGCTAATATCACTGTTGTCTTCCTATTCTGTTATTTTTACAACTGCATTTTAAAACAGTGTGGACATTAAAATAAATTCCATGAAGGTGTTATTAAATTTGATAAACTGTTATATTGCAGTTTGACTTACCTCAGGTGGTGGGCCAAATTGGAAATCAAGAGATTCTTTAATTTCTCCTGCCCTTTTCAGTAAAGCTTTCCACATTAGAAAAAAAGGACACTGATTTTAAATGTCTTTATTTTTAATTACATACATTGATATACCTTGGGGGATGTCTAAAAAATGCTATAAATGCTAAAAGATGCTATGAATGCTAAAAAATTCTATAACACATTTCTGACTCTAAGACAGTTACCCCCTTCCCCTACAGTCAGTAAAGACAAATAGGCACCTCCAGGGTCTGAAAGTTTCATCTTAGATAAGACCTAGTGCTTCCAGGAGATACCTACATGTAAGACCGTACATAACTAACCCACTTGCAGAGGTGTCATTATTTTTATTAGGGTAGATGTAGTTCAGAAATGCTGAATATCAATAAAACAGGTTAATATGATCAGAATGTATTCAATGGTTATGAAATACGTGCCCTACATTGGTCTTCTGAAATAAGCATGTTATCTTTCAGTCCATTTCATATTCTAAATGCTCTGATGGCATTTGTCATATTATTACCTTCACATCTGAGGTTAAAAAGTCTGTGTGCTTTATTTTTATGTCTTATAGAAGCAGTAATGTATATTATTCAGACTTTTAAAAATATATATTGTGATTTAGGTATGAAAAACAGAGATTCAACATCTAAGTTCAATATTATCCAGGATGTAGGACTGCACTGTATCTGTCTGCTCTACCAGCAAATCCTTCAATTGATTTTTTAATACCATTTGGGGGTGGGAGTAGAAAATCCTCTCTTTCAACTTCAGCGCAAAATTGCTGGGTCTGTCTCAAAGACCTTTTGCTGTCCTATAAATCAGTGAAATGAATGCTTCAATGACTGTGTGTAAATAAGCCTCACACTACTTATTTGCTGTGCAGCTGTCTAAAATAATGCCCTAAAGGAACAACTTGGCCCATATTGTTTGTTTGAGAGCGCTGTTTGTTTATAATTTTAAAATTGAGGGGGTTCACAAAATAGAAGTGCAATACAAAACAAGAACTAGGTCATTTTCCTAAATACATATCTATAACAGAGCAAAAAAGTACTGAGGTTTGAACATTTCATCATAGGAAACTTTAGAAGCAAATTTGCAGGATTTAGGAGCTTTAATAAAGTCATTGAATTAAATCAGAAAACACCAACTCTTCTAAAGACATACAACTAAGTAAGATGTTATTAATTTTAATTTCTCTATCAGATATTGCAAGAAAGTTGATTGTTCCAGTATCAGTGGTTTTACTCAAACATATATAAAAGCCCATCCACACTCAAAGTAATTTATGTATCTAATTTCTTCAGAAAGAAAAACACTAGCAGGTTTACAGGTCTTTTGAATATAGGAAAACCCTAAATCATCCTTTAAATTAGCATAATTAAGGCAAAACAGACTGCGGGTCATATGAAAGACAGTCAAGTTCTGGTTAATCCTGGAAATCAAGTTAGAAGCTGTTTCTCATAAAAAAATGAGTATGAAAGAAGTGACAGTCAAGGTACTTTCAAGATCAGTTTTCTTACTAATATTTAAGAAACAATTATGAAACAGAATTGTTTAGTAGATGAAGTGCATGACTCCTGAAATAAAGAAAAGGTTGCCAACAGGAGAAATAGTTCATTTGACTGTGCATGCCTTTTATTTTCAAGCTCTGTATGGTAGTTCCAGGGACTATATTTGCTGCTGTTGAAATTTTACAACTATTCCACTCAGAGTTAGTCAATATTTGTTTAATATTTACCATGCAAACACACACTGAAAAAAATGAAGTGATGTTTTAGCAAAGATTCTGCAAACTCAACTGTTAGTTAATAACTTTGCTTAATATTAGAATGTTGTAATTTTTTTTATTATTATTATTTATAGAGACCTATTAGTACCTAACCTTAATTGGTAATTTTGTGTTCAATATTTATAGTTTTGATTACGTAACATTGACTTATTCTTTACTCTAGATTAAAGCACTAAAGTTGAAGCATTCAGCTCTTTCATAGATTGCCAGTAAAAGTGATTACAGAGGTACTAATTATCCTTGCTTATATAAACATTAGTGACATTGAATTTGATTTAACAAGGACAAGCCTCATAGCTGAGATTCTCGTAAATTCATTCTGAAAATTTAAATGCTTCTAGTCTTGCAAAGAAAGAGAATATTGATTTTTCTCAAAATTTCCCCATCTCACTTTTTAGCATTTCTACACCTGAGAAAAATTTCTATTCTCAGTCTCTCATATTAACAACCATTCATTCTCTGCTACTCAAGAAGCCAATCTGTCAAACTTACACCAAAACAAGACTCCTCTGTACTATGGTAACTCCCTGTTGGCCATATTTATGCACTATCTGTTTTTTGGAAACCACACTTTGTGTGGCATGTAGATAAATTGCAAAGAGTTTAGTAGAAATTAGGAAGAATGATAGAAGCCTAAGAAAGTGTTACCAGTGGGAAAAGACTGCAAGTGTTGAGTTTGCTCGTCTTAGAGAAGGCATAAGGGACATAAAAGAATTCTTCTAATTTATAGGCAGGCTATAAGAACAAGACAGTGATCTCTTGTTCAATGTTTCTATGAGCGACAGCTTAACTAGAAAAAAAGCCTAATCTGTGACAAAGGAGATCTGGGTTAAATTTTAGGGAGAATGTTCTCACTACAGGGACTATGACAAACTACAATAGATAAAACGGAATCTCTTAAATAGGACATTTTAAAGAAAAGTTGAGAAGAAAGTATTTCCAGACGGCCTATTTAAAGTCCAGTCAAGGGCTGGACTGGGAAATGGAGAGTTCTTTGCCAGTCTATATTTTTATTTCCCAAATTAAAGGCTAACTGAACTGACAGAAATCACAGGAAGCCAGGAGACCATGTCACACAGAGGGGAAAAGATGTTGTCCTCTTTTTTGAAGACATTTTGGTTTTGTGGAAAGCACCAGCTTCAGGCCTTACTCTAACCTGGCAGTGGAGATAGGAGCCTGGAAGTGGAAAACACCTTTCCCATGTTTTTCTCTCCCTGACTTTTGGATCTTGCCATAGGTCCTTGTTCAGACTGCACAAATTCAGGATTTTAATCCTATTTTTAAAACCCTCAGTTTATGAGATTGGAAGCTAAAGGACTCGTCCCACTCCTGATACATAAGTTGCATTTCATAGCTGTGTCCTGAAGAATCCTACCACCACTGTTGCAATCAGGCAAACAAAGCTTTATGAGCACTAGCTCTGACACTCAATAATATGAACTCTTAATTTTCCAGTGTAAAATTGTATCCAAATCATCTTTTCTATTTACTAGCTAATAATTCATTATCACTTGTGAAAGACGGGAAACAGGAATTACAGATATAATACAGAATATTATAGATCTGGAACACAGATTTTTCAGATTTACTCTAAATAGTTCATAACAGTCTTTGTTGAGTTAACATGCAGATCTAAAGAAACTCACTTACTAGCTTTTCTGAGGTTCTCAGCTAACAGGTCTGTGAATTAGATAAACTCACCTGTGGATGAGGACTGCATCTTAGAATCAGCAAGTCTGACCAAAACTACTAGGTATTTTCCAGGATTCCCACTTAGATTAGGTGAACATTCACTGCTTTAAGACTTTACAAACTAATGTTTTAATGTAATTAGAAGAATTTTAACAAAATAATATCTTCTGATCCAATGGCATTTTGATTATAAATTCCCATTAAGTTGCAACAGTAGGACTAAAATGCTCTTTGAAGGGTTTAATGGAGTTAGCAGCACCTGTATAAAGACATTTGCATCACTATTGGTTCTGAAGGTATAATGCACATTTTTCTATAACATCTAAAATCCTGTTCTTTAGATACCTGACACCTTATATTTGGTACAAAGTATTTGCCTATATATTACCACAACAATTCTTTAAATGTTTGCTACTACATTAATGTCTGCCTGAAATTTGTGTAGATGAAGGCCATGCTATCTTGACTACATACTACGTCACTTATGTAAGAAAAGTATTTGTTCTATCATACTCTTTTAATGCTGTCTTACCTCTGGATGTTTGGTATATTTTACTTCTGACCATTGTTCGCTGCTTAAAGGCACAAAACTCATCTCAACATGTTGCCACTATTTCATTCTGTTAAAGTAATATTCAAATTCACAACAAATATTTGCCAGATTACCATAGATAACTTCCAGACGAGAACAACAACAGTGATTCCTCTGCAGTTTGAGAATTCCCAGTAGGGCTAAAAATAAGATTCAAAGAATGATTTTTTTTATCTTATTTTAAACTACTTCTATGAACGAAGGCATTGTAGAAATTACTCAGCAGGACAGCATGTAATTTAACAGAATTGGAAGTACACAGGAGAGAAACTAAATATAATCTGGGAAAGATACTTGTCTTCTGGTCACTGTTCTTATGTCTTAATGTGTTATATTTGATATTCTTTCCTGAAAAGAAATTTCTGAATGAAAGACCAATCATTTTTAAACATGACTGTTTCTGTTGTCAACATTTTCTATCAGTATTACTCTGTGATTTAATGGCTCAGAAAATCCAACAACAGAAGGAGAGTTACTGGTGGATTGTTCCCTCTATATCTTAGATCAAAACAGAGAACATCAGGACTCAGCTGATCAGTCCTTACTGGTTAAGGTCACCTATATGTATGTAGACATAAAGGTTTCTTGTTATACTGGCAGTCCCAAATTATTTCACAACTTCATCTTCAATGCAGCCACAGACATTAATTATAAGATCTGTCACACAGATATTTGGAGTCATTTATCCATTCCCATTGCTTTTTTGGGGCAGACCTACGTCTTCCTGCTGCTATTTGATGATTTTTAGCTGGCTTTAAAAGAAGTGATTCCCTGCTGTTCTCTGCCCTGCCCAGGATGAGGGACCAGTTATTTCATCCTTTAGTTGTCTTACCCTGGCCTATTCAAGACTGCAGGAGATCTGAGTGTGTGATACTGCTGTTAACCCTGTCTTTCCCAAATGATCCGAAACAGTGAAGTGCCACTGATTTTATTAATTTGCATTTCACTTGTACCTTCAAGTCTCCACCACGTACTGGAACCACATTTAGACAGAGGCTGTCCAAATGCAGAACAAAAGGTACTATTAGTTCCAGAGGTAACCAACCCGTGCAGCACTTAGACAATAATTAAGTCCTATGGGATCTGGGTACCTGAAAGGGACCTAAAAGAAAGCTGGGGAGGGACTGTTTACAAAGGCTGGTATAGATAGGACTAGGAGCAATGGCTGTAAACTGGACAGGGGCAGATTTAGGCTGGACATAAGGAGGAACTTATTCACTATGAGTGTGGTGAGGCACTGGAACAGGTTGTCCAGGGAAGTTGTGGCTGCCCCATCCCTGGAGGTGTTGAAGGAGAGGTTGGATGAGGCCTTGGGCCCATGCAAGGTGTCCCTGCCCATAGCAGGGGGGTTGGAACTGGATGATCTTTAAAGTCCCTTCCAACCCAAACTATTTTATGATTCTATGACTTAGTTTGTTTCCCACTCTCAGTGACTGGGAGAGCATCATAGTCAGATCCAAAGTCCACATGGGATTGACACCCAAGGAAGCACCATTCCACTTCTCTCCCTCACCTCCATTTTAGTCAAAAGGGAAATATGGTTCCAAAGGCTAGGAGAGAGGTTCAGATCATTTTCAGAAGAAAATATAAGTATAGAACAAGGATGTGCATTGTAAAAAGTATAGCTAGCCGTTGGCACTGTCATTGTAACTGATAAAGCTGCAACATCAAATCCTTTCCTGCCAATTCTACATTTTCAGGCAGGGATTAACTTGAGCCCTGTGTCAGATAATAAAGATTTGTCTGTGATATGGAAAATATTAAGTGTGCTGCCAGGGTCACCGAAAGATACATTCATGTTATAACTTCCAGCTAGCATGCATACCCTTCCCTCTTTCTGTTTTCTAGCTTCGGTTTTGGCTAAGAAAGCAGAAAAATGTCAGAGCAAGGGGGCTTTTTGGGATTTGGAGATTTGCTCCCACCAATTCAAAGGACCAGTAGAGAGCTGGTAGAGTAATAAAAGGGGAAAATGATGCAGCTTTGGTGTGGACTGGGTCTTCTCTTCCCTCCAATGCCTTTAATGCTTGCACTACTACTGCTTCAAGCAGTATGTACTCCCCTTAATTGGGATAAAGTTTATTGCACTGACATGCAAATTCCTGTAGGATTACTTTGGCAAATCAGTAAAAAATATTTCTGATTTGCTGGGTATACAGACTAATTAGTCAGCTGTAAGAAACAGCTGGTTCACAATGTTCTGATACTAGTGCTTGATTTTGATTTAATTTCAAGGGCACACGATGGAGAGCAAAGTTGTAGGAAGATATTTTTGTTGCTGCTGCTGCTGTTGGATCACTTGTTTGTTTTGCTCCTTTTGCAAACCTTTATTTGATGCCTACTCATAAATTATGTTGCTATATTATGGTATCTCATTATCCTTTATTAGCACAACACCACTAAATAGAAGTAGGAATTATATATCATGCCCTGCATATGGAGCAAAGCAGCATATGGAAACTATGCCTAGTGCAGTTTTCAAGCATAAAAACCCAGGAAATTATACAGGAAATTATACATATTTCAATGATTCTCTGCAATTTCTTTTGTGCCGTATCCTGTAATTCAGAGCCATGTTCATCTGTACTGTGTCATTTAAAATTCATATAGTAGAAATATAGTCAGGTCATAATCTATACAGTAAAGCAGGAAAGCAATTTTTTTTTTTTACCCTAAACGTGCTAAAAATAGAGCAAGTGCCAGCAGCAGCTGGATATCACATCCCCAGTATCACATCAATGGGGATGGTTTCAAAAGGTATGTTCCCACTAATAGGGATGGATAGTTTGTTTAACATCAAAGGACTCTGAGCAAGTTACCCTGACTGATAAAATATAAAGGTGGGAATAATGCATCCATTATATTACCATGAGTAAGATCAGGCATTTTTTGTTTGAGATGATCATTCTCCCAGTAAAACCACATGAAATTCTCAAAATGAAAACTTGTTTGCATTCTAATGATATTAACTAAACCATGCAATGAGTCACGTCCTAAGGATTTTGAAAAGGAGTGGGTTTTTAGCTCTGCAAAAAGATGTACTTTTGCAAACCAAAAATATTCAAATTTAAGCATAATATTCCAGTTGTGTGGACATTTCAATTAAGTCTATTTTCTCTCCAAATACAATTGTGTTGGTAGTTTTAACATCTCATAATTTTGTTTCATTTTGTATCACAGAACATATTGACATCATGTGAAAAAGAGTTTTCCTTGTCATCTCTTTTTACACAGAGGATAAATTATTTGACTAACTGAATAAGAAAAGGCTTAGTTTTAAGCCTAACATCACTGTAATAAATGAGATAACACGAACACTGGTTTCACTGTTTTCTGTTTCATCCATAGACAGAAGGGTAAAATAAACACAGAAAAAAACATCAGGAGATAAAAATCAGAAGCATCTTACTCCATAGTGACACATTCTGGTTAATGAATGATGCCAGATCAAGTTTTCCTGTTAAACAGAACTTTTATGAATTTTCTCTATGCTAGACTCATGGTGAAAGCATTCCTGTACTGAAGATTTCTACAAGATATCCCTCTGGGTAACCCCTAAATCACTAGCCAGTGCCTCACAAAACATACATATGGAGTATAAAGACTGTAAAAGTGTCTCTGTGCTATTCTCAGGATCAGAGAATCATAGAATAGTTTGGATTGGAAGGGCCCTTAAAGATCATCCAGTTCTAAATCACCTGCCATAGGCAGGGACACCTCCCACTCAATCAGGCTGCCCAAGGTCCCATCCAACCTGGCCTTGAACTCTTCAAAGATGAAGCATCCACAACTTCCCTGGAAAACCTGTTCCAGTGCCTCACCACTCCCATCATGAAGAAATTCCTCCTTATGTCCAGTCTTACTCTGACCCTCTCCAGTTTATACCCATTGCTCTTCATCCTGTCACTACAAGTCTTTGTGAACAGTCCCTCCCCAGCTTTCTTGATGGCCTTTCAGATACTGGAAGGTTGCTATAAGTTCTCCTTGGAGTTTTCTCCAGGCTGAACGACCCCAACTCTCTCAGCCAAGATCTCAGGATCTTGGGAGATTTAATAGTTTGGGACCCTCCTTGCCATTTTCCCATTACAGCAACACAGGCATTTCTTCTCTCAGAGATTCCCACAGGCAGGTCAGGGAGGAAAGGTCATTTTAACGATTAGGGTTCCTGTCAAATGGATTAGACCTGGACTGGCATTCAGCTTTCTCAAAGGGCCAGTCCAATTGTGACATTCACCTACTTTTTGCCCCAAAAGCCACACTTATGTGTCCTCAGCCTCCCACACACAGTTTTTGTGTGGTTTAACTACCTGTCAAGTCTGTGAATTTAAAAGAAAAGTGAATTATAAACAGACCAAGATACGTGTATTATTACTCTTTATTTTCTTTCCATTTTTGTCTGTACATAGTGAAGGAAAGCATGCCTTCCTGGATTGCTCCACATGATCATGCAATAATCTGCTCATGCATAAACAACACTACGAATTACAAAATTTGTGGAGAGCCTTTGACTTTATACAGTTATCTGATTATTAATCTCTGGGAGGAAGGTCACCAAAGTCTTCACAGGAGAAACGTCTGAGATTGGAAAAAGATGTAGCTCATGGGATTGCACTGGGAATCTACAATAGTTGCTAGGAGTTCATTAGAGCATACAATAAAAATCGGATCAGGTGATTATGTGCGGATCATGTATGCAACAGCCCTGAAACAAGAGCTGCCTCCTCTCACTGCAATCTCTTTTCTCAGCCTCTTGGCAACGATGAGGGCTTTCACTCCAGTGCTTTCCCCCATAGAAGTTAAACAGTATTTTCCTCCATTTAAGGTTTGGACAGTTTTCTTGTAACAATGAAACAATAATTTCTTCTCATAACATTCATGGCTCATTTAGTATTATGGCAAGTATGGATCACAGAACTGCCACTTGTCCTTGTTTCTTCACCTAATGATTTTTTTGACTGGGAAAAAGGCCAAGAGCTTCACAATGACTGAAGGAACTTCTTGTAAAGTTTCTGTTCTACTTCCAGGAAACACCTTGCCTTGGATTTTATGGGAACAGAAAATAGAAGTATTTCCTTTTCTCTCAACAGCCAAAGGAATGTGAGGAGAAGAGAAGCAGAGGCAGCCAACATAATTTTTACAATGCAAAAGAAAGGAACAACTTAGCCTATTCAACCCTCTGATTTTGTAGATGATGTGTGAGATTGCTATCCAACACTCTCCTCTCTCTTTTGCAAAGCCTCCAGCATCAGACCTCATAAAGGAGAGAGTCTGGAAATATCACCCTCCCAGATCCAGAAAAAAGAATCCTGCTGAAGATGCCTCTTGAGCCCCTTGAACAGTTAAAAGTTGTTAAAGTGTGGTGATAGGATGTTTGGAGATAAGGATTGTGATTTGAGACAATGACATGATTGCTAAGCAGTGAAATTAACTGTTATGAGGCAAAAGGACCCAGAAGTCATTGGCATTTGGAGGCAGAGGGAGAAGCTGGAAGCTGTGCACCCTGAGGCGCCTGTCTGCTATGTCAAGGGACAGCATGTCCTTTTTCATTTGCAAGAGACTGTTACAGTTTAGCACTGCATGCACACTAAGTAGAAAAAAAAATATTCAAGGAAATTAAAAATATCAAAAGAACGAAATTATAGCAAAATCTTTTAATGAAAACTATCTCTTGATTTTCATGTGAAATTCTGCATGTACAGCCTTATAGAGTGAGGAGAAAAACTCAAATCCTCTGGATGTCCATGTGACTATGAGTTAGTTTCCATACCCATTTTGAGAATGACGAGATTGAGTTAGCATATTCTACACAAATCTAATAGTGTATCTGCAGTACACGAGACAAGATGATCACTAAGTAAATGAGGTATGTCGAACTTTAAAGGTAAATGAGGAAGATGATTTGTGTAAGATTCATCAGCCTTTGTCTTCTTACAAGTACAATGCTTATGATGCATGGCTGGCATCTGCACGTGTCTTTTAGAGCTCTGGCCTTCAGATGTCACTGCTTATGGATCAGGCAGAAACAAGGATGAGAAATACTGTAGAATGGGAAAAATTACAAAACAGCATCTGCTTGTCAGAGGAGCCAGAAGCAGTGTTTTCAGGGTTCACTTCCCTTAATTTTATTCCATTTAATTTTTTATTAATGAGTTCTGGGCAGGCAATTGCTGTGCTTTTGGTTTTGGATTTATTTTGCATGTGAGGACTGAGGATGGCTTCCAGTGCATTCTTTCTTAATTAATGGCATCAGATATATTTGGATTTAACTGAAATCTCTGTCCATTCCCAATGTATTCCTTAAGATTAAAACAACTGCAGGCAGTATTTTGCCATGATACCCCACATCTCACAGTAGCCACTGAATATAAGAAGGGATGTCCTCTAAGAGACTTTTCTTGTGTTGTTTCTGTTATATGTAGACATGTCAGCAAAGACGAACAGATATATTTGGTTGCTCTGCTTCCTTATGCTGGAATTTAACACATTACACATTGAGAAGAGAATTAAATTGGGGATTGGGAGGATAAGTAGTTTAGAGGGCAGTTAGGAAATGATGAAATAGCATGGCAGAGAGTCCTTGGAGGAATGAAGTTGAGGCAGTATTCACAGAATCTTTCTGCAGATGAAGTAGCTTGAATGTATACTCATTTAGTATTTTAGGAGGTCTAAGAAGAGTAGCAAAGATGAGAATGAGTGTAATTTTTGGCATTGTCCTTTAACAGGTAAGGTTGCCAGAAGTCATTGTGGCTGTGTCTCAGTTTAAAAAATGACAGTAGATTGAGTCATTGAGATCATGAGCTGTTGGGAGAAGGGAAGTGGGTAAGTGTAATGAGAAGAAGGAAGATCTAGTAGTAGGTTGTGAAGGAACTAATAGAGGACTGAGATGGCAGATGGAGGGGCACTAAAGGATGTGAACTTTTGTGAAATCATATGGGACAGTATAGCGTATAACATAGAGCGGATGGGTTCAGGAATTCAAGAAAAGGATAGAGAGTGGGAAGTTTCAGAGAGTAATCGTGACTATCTGAAAAGTGGAATGTCAAATGAAATGACCTGAGAGGACTCTGTGAGGTCGGTAAGAAAGCTGTGGACATAGAGAAACGTGGAGAGAGGAAAGGGCAGAGGCATATCCATTAACAGTATGGACAGGAAAATTAAGGAAGATGACTGACCAGTTGCAGAATAGAGGCAGCACAGGCAACAGGAGGAGTAAAAGATCTAGCGGAAGGAAAAGGCTAATGGATTGCTATATTAATAGGTCAGCCATGTGAAGGTTTTGTGAAAGTAATGGTGAATGTCTTCAGAGCAAAATTTATGTGTGAGAACTGGCACTGACAAGAGCATGAAAACAAGGATAATGATTTGGTCTGAGACACAGAGAAAGACTGATAAACGTACACACCTTTATGCATTCAAGTTATTGAAGTTTGCCCCATGAAGTTTGCCTATGGGTTAAAATCAGAGGAGCCGTTAAGAAGGTAGATTTTGTGATGGGAGTCTGTCACAGGCCACCCAGCCAAGGAGAAGCAGCTGACGAGCTCTTCTATAAACAGCTGGGGTTAATCTCTAGATCAATACCTTTCGTTCTTGTGGGAGACTTCAATCTTCCTGATATCTGCTGGAAGTACAATAGAGCAGAAAGGAAGCAGTCTAGGAGGTTCCTGGAGTGTGTGGAATCCAACTTCCTTGCACAGCTGGTGAATGAACCAACAAGGGAAGGTGCCCTCCTGGACCTGCTGTTTGTGAACAGAGAAGGCCTTGTGGGGGATGTGGCGGTAGGAGGACACCTAGGACTAAATGATCATGAGATGAAAGAGTTTTCTGTTCTAGGCGAAGTGAAGAGGGTGGTTAGCAGGACAGTAGCATTAAATTTCCAGAGGGCAGACTTTGAACTCTTCAGAAGGCTGGTTGGCAAAGTCTCATGGGAGACAGTGCTTAAGGGCAAGGGAGCCCATGAGGGCTGGGAGCTCTTCAAAAAGGAGATCCTAGTGGCTCAGGAGAAAGCCATCCCCATATCCTGGAAAAAAAGCTGGCAGGGGAAAAAACCAGCTTGATTGAACAGAGAGATCTTGCGTGATAGCAAGAAGAAGAGACATGTTTATGAGCTCTGGAAGAGGGATCAAGCCTCTTGGGTGTACTACAGGAGGGAAGTGAGATTGTGTAGAGAAAAAACCAGAAGGGCTAAGGCTCAACTAGAAATTGGACTGGAAAGTCTGTGAAAGATAATAAAAATATTTCTACAAATATATAAATAATAAAAGGAGGACTAGGGAGACCATACAGACCTTATTGGATGCAGAAGGAACAATAGTGACAGGGGATGAGGAAAGGCTGAGGTACTTAACGCCTTCTTTGCCTCAGTCTTTAATTGTAAAGAAAGTTGTTCCCTCCATCTACAAACCCTGGAGCTAGAGGAGCAGAACAAAGTTCCCATAATCCAGGAGGAGGTGGTCAGAGCCTTGCTTGCCCAACAAGACACCCTCAAGTCTATGGGGCCAGATGGGATTCACCCGAGAGTATTGAAGGAGCTGGCGGATGTGCTGGCCAAACCCCTTTCCATCATCTTCCAACAGTCCTGGAAGACTGGGGAAGTTCCACTGGACTGGAGGCTGATGTTGTGCCCATCTACAAGAAGGGTCACAGGGAGGATCCGGGGAGCTACAGGCCTGTCAGTCTGACCTCAGTGCCAGGGAAAGTCATGGAACAGGTGATCTGGAGTGCTATGATGGAGAACATGCAAGAGAACTGGGTGATCAGGCCCAGTCAGCACGGGTTCACAAAAGGCAGGTCTTGTCAAACTAACCTGATCACCTTCTATGACAAAGTGACTCGGCTGCTGGATGAGGGAAAGGCTGTGAATGTATCTTCCTGGACTTCAGTAAAGCCTTTGACAAGGTTTCTCACAGCATTCTGCTATGGAAACTGTCAGCCTCTCGCCTGGACAGGCGCACACTCTCCTGGGTGGAAAACTGGTTTGATGGCCGGGCCCAGAGAGTGGTGGGAAATGGTGTTAAATCCAGCTGGAGGCCAGTGACAAGTGGGGTTCCCCAGGACTCAGTGCTGGGTCCAGCCCTATTCAATGTCTTTATCAATGACCTGGATGAAGGCATCGAGTGCTCCCTTAGCAAGTTTGCAGATGACACTAATTTGGGTGGAAGTGTGGATCTGCTGGAGGGTCGGGAGGCTCTGCAAAGGGACCTGAACAGGCTGGACTGTTGGGAGGAGACCAACGGCATGAGGTTTAACAAGGCCAAATGCCGGGTCCTGCACTTGGGGCACAACAACCCTAAGCAGAGGTACAGACTAGGAGAAGTCTGTCTAGAAAGCTGCCAGGAGGAGAAGGACCTGGGTGTGTTGGTTGACAGCCGACTGAACATGAGCCAGCAGTGGCCCAGGTGGCCAAGAAGGCCAATGGCATCTTGGCTTGGATCAGAAACGGCGTGACCAGCAGGTCCAGGGAGGTTATTCTCCCCCTGTACTCAGCACTGGTGAGACCACACCTCGAATCCTGTGTTCAGTTCTGGGCCCCTCACCACAAGAAGGATGTTGAGGCTCTGGAGCGAGTCCAGAGAAGAGCAACAAAGCTGGTGAAGGGGCTGGAGAACAGGCCTTATGAGTAACAGCTGAGAGAGCTGGGGGTGTTTAGCCTGGAGAAGAGGAGGCTGAGGAGAGACCTCATTGCTCTCTACAACTACCTGAGGGGAGGTTGTGGAGAGGAGGTTGCTGACCTCTTCTCCCAAGTGACAGGGGACAGGACAAGAGGAAGTGGCCTCATACTCCACCAGGGGAGATTTAGGCTGGACATTAGGAAAAAAAAATTCACACAAAGTGTCATTGGGCACTGGAACAGGCTACCCAGGAAGGTGGTTGAGTCACTTTCCCTGGAGTTCTTTAAGGCACGGGTGGACGAGGTGTTAAGGGACATGGTTTAGTGTTTGATAGGAATGGTTGGACTCAATGATCCGGTGGGTCTCTTCCAACCTGGTGATTCTATGATTCTATGAAAATCAAATTGAGAAAGCTGAGAGTTGGGTATTTATCAGTGAACTTTAAAGATATGCAGTAGCACATAAATGGGGTGTGGTTTCTGCCTGCTTCAATTTATAAAAATCAAAAAGCTGTTTAAGACTTCCAAACAAATTCACGGCTTGTGCAAAACCTTAATTATAACTTTGTTTGTTTACCTTCATTGAAACTGTTACTGACTGCTGTTCCTGAACATTCTTCAGTGTATTCCTACTTCTATTTCCATAAATATGTATTTTACTAGATGAAGCTTAAGGCTTCTTTTATGAAACTGTTCTTCTTAGGAGCTTGAGATTGTACCTTAAACAGACAGAGGTAGAAGAGGCTGCAAGAACTCAAGTAAAACACATTTTTCTTCTACAATGAACTGTCAAGAAACAGTATTTAAAAAAAAACTTACCATGACCTACTGTAAAAAAGCAGACACAGTGCAGATGGGAATCAAATGAAAGTGACTTTATTTAAGTATTTAAATATTTTTTTTGTCCCACAGGGTAACATTTTTTTGTATTACAATGAAATTATACCTTCTTTATTAATATCACTCTCTACAATATCTGGCACTGGATATTTCTTTATTGAATCAGACATGGCCACTGGCAACAATGAGTTTCAGAAATCTGATTTCTTTAGACTATAACTGAGCTTTCATTCAGAAATTTAGAGGAGTCCCTGTATCCCATTTGCTTCATGTTCTTCTGCCTGTAATAAACCTTCATTATTGCTGCAGTACAGAAGACACTTTCCTTTACATTTTTGCAGTAGTGGCAGCCTCTACACCACAAAACACATCACGCCAATAAGGAATCAACCAGCTCAATGTCTTCGTCAGGTTTTTATTTCCTTGGGGAGCTAGAAAAGCTCTTTGTCCACTTGACAGTGAGTGTGGCTAATCTTGTTTTCTATCTGAATTGGTAATTATTGTTAGAAGCATTTTTTGAGAATGAGGCATTTTTAGCCAGCAGACAGGCTTGGAAATATCTTTAAGGAATATACTGCTTTTTGAGAGCTCAGAAGGTGAAAACATTCCCTCACCAGTTCTTACGCTATGTCTTTGTCTGAGCTGCAACTCAGTTATTTTTACCATTGTTACTAGCATGCCATGAAGGTCATTTTGATCTACAGGATTGCTACTAGTGTTCTTTGTGGCTCAGGTAAAACTAGGAAATTTGCTTTATTTATTTACTTTTTCTTTCATGAAATACTTCCAATATGGATGCTTCAAGTAATTTGATGTGTTATGGTGATGGCTTGTCCTCCATAGCAAAGCTTTTCTCTGCTGAGAACAGTGAAAACTTTTTAAAGGTGCTAAGTCTCTCTCAGCATGGTCTCATTCTGTAGGAGGATTTTATCTTATTACAGTTGTCTTTTTCTATTTAATTTGCTAAATCACAACCCAGACTACCAGATCATAAGATTTATCTTTCATTTTATGATTTCCTTTCTTATCCTTATGTTCTTCCTCTGAGCTGATGTCCATTCAGAATTCTTAGGTTTATTTCATGAGGAAAATCTGTAGTATTGTTTTGTATTTCACATCAATACTAAAATATTTGTCCGATTCATTTTCTGCCAGTTATCACAAATGGCAAAACACACTTTTAATCCTGTCCCTTTTTGTTTGCCTCCGCATAACCTCAAAGCAATTAATTTTGTTTGCGTTTGGGATTTCTTTTTTTATCAGTATATTTCCTTAAGACATTATTTAAGAGATGCAAGCTGAAATTATGTCAAAAATCTAGCAGTGATCACTGTTGGCATCTTGTCTTTTAAAGCATTTGGAATATTTGTAGACATGTGTGGATATATTTTATTGCATCCCTTTTTATAGACTCAAAAGCCAATAATATTATCATAAAACCATATGTTTGTAAGTCAGTGGTTTACTGCATTCTCATGCAGTGTGGCAGAATATCATTACTGGGCTTCATTTTTCTGATATCCCTATAGCATCAGGGTAAGGATATAATACCTGGGTTTCAGGGTAATTTTTATTTATATGATGTGTGTAGGGTTTCCAGAATTTCTATTTATACTTTCTTGAGCTTGAGAAAGTTTGATTTTTTTTTTATATTTCTGTGTTTCCTTTAGGAGATTCTTTGTCAAATAAACCAGGTTTTAACCTGAGGAACAGTCTGAGGCATTGAGGTTATGACTACACTAATAAGTAACGCAGGTTCGGGGCACAGGTCCCAGTACTTACCTACAGCAGTCCGTACTGCTCAGTTTTTGACACAAGTCCTGGCTTATTTGCAGCCTAAGACAAATGGTAGTGTCTCAGCCAAATACCCAGAATCAGTTCAGGAACTAGAAAAGGCATCAGATTGCTCCTCATAAGTAATATGGACAAAATCACCCTCTGGAGAAGAGCTTGGGCCCTCATCCTCTTCAGTTCACCAATACAGACAAGAAGGAAGGGTTGGAGAAGAAGATTTTGCAGCAAGATGACAAACTTGTAGAAGAGCAGATGGGGTTTCTGTGGAAGTAGTCTTGATGGAATTTTTCTATATCTCCAGCCCTCAGCCCAGTAAAGATATATTTAGTGTGATGATAGAGCATAACGCAGTAATCAAGAGTGTTGTTGAAATGACTTCTGAAATGGGTTTATGTTTTATTTTCTGAATAGACCTATATAGAAGTTGGATGAGCCACTTAGCAGCCTAAGTTGTCTGGTACGTGGATGGGACTCAGCTGCCACTGAGGGACTTCGTGAGTTTAATGCTGATTGTGCTGCAGTTAGTCCTATAGCTAACCTCCTTCTCACACCGAGATGAGAAGCTCTCTGGAGATGGACACAGGGTGCATGACCCCATTACTGTGAGGAGAATGGCACATCTAATCCCAATTTTTCTGATAATTCAGGCACAAAAGTGAGTCTTCAAGGCTGTAACAGCCTGTCTACCTTGGCCCTTCACATGTGAGCCACACAAACACAAAAGCCTGTTAATAGTCGGATGTCATTCGATTTCACCCTCATTGTCATCACAACACAATGCATTCTTTAGGGCTTAATGCTCATGTTTCATAAAGTTTCACAGAGTTATTCCAGTTTCAAATTCTCTTTGAAATCATTATTTCAAGTTGAATCCCCTACAGTCTCTTTTTGAGGAGAAAACAAGGGTTTTATAAAGCAACATCTACAAAGAGACTGTTCCTTTCTATCTTCTCTTTCTTTTCAACCTGTAAGAAAAATGGTTAGCACTTTCTCTAATTCTAGCTATCTTAGAAGCGATTGTAACTGACTATAAAGTAAGTCTTTAGGAGAAAATTTGTAACAGGAATTAAAACAATTTATAATTAAAAATATGTCCCTTCTTTTTAAAAGCTCTGATTTTCTCAAGTCATTTAAAAGAAGGTTCTTTTTTTTCATCTAAGCAGTTTTGAAGTATAATCTACATTAAATGTGTTAACAAAAATAAGTCAACAATGCATTCAGGAATGTTAGAATCATAGAATTGCTTGGTTGGAAAAGACCTTTCAGATTGAGTCCAATCATTCCTGTCCACAACTAAACCATATCCTTGAGCATTTAATTTGCCCATCTTTTAAATACCACCAAGAATGGCGACTCAACCACCTCCTTGGGCAGCTCCTTCCAGTGCCCAAGAACACTTTTGGTGAAGAAATTTTTCCTGATGTCTACTCTGAACTGCCCCTGCTGCAGCTTAAGGCCATTTCCTCTTGTCCTATCACGTATCACTTGGGAGAGGAGACCAGCACCCACCTCTCTCCAACCTCCTTTCAGGTAGTTGTAGACAGGGATAAGATCTCCCTTCAGTCATCTTTTCCATCAGTGGCTCCTCATAAAACTGAACATAGTATCTGAGGTGTGACTTCTCCAATGCTGAGAAAAGGGGCCCAATCACTTCCCAGGTCCTGCTGGCCACATTGTTCTCGATAGAGCCCAAGTTGCCATTGGCCTTCTTGGCTACCTGGGCACACTTCTGCCTCATAATCAGCCGCTGTCAACCAACACGCTGAGGTCCTTCTCTGCCTGGCAGTTTTCCAGCCACTTTCCCTCAAGCCTTCAGCTCTGCAGAGGGTCATTTTGTCCTAAGTACAGGAGTTGGCCTTGTTGAACCTCATACCTTTTTCTTCCTGGAGTACTTTCAGGCTGTGGCAGCATCGTGTGCTGATGTCCTGTAAATGTGCTCAGGATTGACTTGGAATCAGTGTTTATGTAAAATAGAATGAGAGAGAATAATTTCCCTAGGAAAACAAACAAACAAACAAACAACAACAACAAAAAAACCCAAACCAAAACAAACAACTGCTGTACAGAGCACTCTGCTTGGCAGTTCAATGCTTTCTTTGAATCAGTTGAACTTACTGACGTAGCAGACTTTAATTCAAAGCCTTGACCTGAAATCTTATGGAATCAAGTTGCACTAGGGGAGGTTCAAATTAGACATTAGGAAAAATTTCTCCACCAAAAGTATTCTCAGGCACTGGCAGAAGCTGCCCAGGGAGGTGGTTGAGTCACTGTCCTTGGAGGTATTTCCAAGACAGGTAGGTGAGGTTGTTTGTGGATATGGTTTAGTAGTGGACAGGTACGATTGCACTCAATGATTTCAAAGGTCTTTTCCCAACAAATGATACTATGATTCTATGGTCCTAAGAATGAGACAGAGAAGTTGCCTAGCTGCTGCACTGTACAATTTCAGAAGTACCACCACTATTGCTCAATAATCATGTAATGCCCATATTTTCAGTGATTCCAAAAACCAAAGCAACTTGGGAAAATATGAATCAAAATTATGACTTTATTTTTTATGGCTTACAGGCTTTAGAAAGATCATAATCCACAGCATCCACTAGTAGGAAGAGCAAATAGAAAATATATAAATTACTTCAATGGGCATTGCTACTGTGTGAACAGGTGGGCCGCAGGTCTATAACGAATAAATGAACAGAAGGTGGCAGTAACCAAAAGAAGCAACAAAAGTAGGAATTTATTGAAGACGTGGGGAATAGAAAAGAAAAGGAAGTATCAAAAGAGAGACAATAGATAACAGAATATTTTTATTACTATTATTTCACTAAAATAGCTTCTAAAGTAAGTTGTAATTCATAGGTAGTTTGGGATCAAGCAGGATCTCGGTTTTGGATGCTTAGTCTATTCAAGTCCTAAATGTTTAAAATTCAGCCAGCCTTCTTGGTATTGGGGTGTTGATTTTGTTTGTTTGTTTGTTTTCCTGAGGCTGAAGCTGTTTCCCAGCCAAAAATAACACAGTATAAAGCTCCTTCGAACTGAGAGTTCTGCTGGAGAAATTCCACATGCTGATTTACTGATATTACAGTTGTACTTTGCAGTTCTTCCAGGTTTGTTTAGGACTGGTTTAATGCTGTCATTGCTCTCTCTCTTGCTCCATTATCTGACAAGAAATCAGTGATGTGTTTGAAAGAATTTTTTTTTTATTGGAAAATAAGCAAAGGCTGCAGGAGACAACTGAGCCCTGCCCATGGACTTTGGGTGAATAATTATAGAGCCAGTTGTTTCTTCCAACTGCTACATCTCAGAAGGGGCAGAGAGGAACTTCATTACCATGTTCTTGTTCCAGAAGAATAAGTCAGTTGCCACAGTCTCAGAGGCCTCGGAGGAAGAGCTGTTGACATCAGTGCTTCTGGCAGTCAGGGCTCTGGGATTTGGCATATCTTGCCAGTTTTTATTTTCTTGTATTTTCAGGCTGCCATCAACCTCACACTGACAGAAAAGCTGGTGAATGCTATTTGTTTATGTACCAATTTCCTCTGTGAATTTCCAATACCACTTCTGTTCAAAAAGCTTATGGGTTTCCTTTCATTGCCACCATGGCAAATATTTCACTGTACCAACATCAACATGCTTGAAGATGCTGTTTTCAAAATCTTGTGCCTCCTAAGCTATTTATGCTGTAGAAAGAAAATTTCTTCCCACAATATTTTTTTTAAAGGGATATTGTGTTTGTCTTAAGTGTCATACAGGCATATAGGTACTTAAAGGGGGTCTACATGAAAGCTGGGGAGGGACTGTTTACAAAGGCTTGCAGTGACAGGACTAGGGACAATGGGTATAAACTGGAGAGGGACAGATTTAGACTAGACATACAGAGGAATTTCTTCACAATGAGGGTGGTGAGGCACTAGCACTGGTTGCCCAGGGCAGTTGTGGCTGCCCCAACCCTGGAGGTGTTCAAGGCCAGGTTGGATGGAGCCTTGGGCAGCCTGGTCTAGTGGGAGGTGTCCCTGCCCAGAACAGGGAGGTTGGAACTAGATGATCTTTAAGATCCCTTCCAACTCAAACTATTCTATGATTCTTTACAGTACATGAAAGGTTGAAAAAAAATAAGTTGTACATCCAAGAATTTTACTTAATAATAATAAAAAACAGGCTTTGACAGGGAATTGCATGTCTTCATGAAGATGCACATGGGTCCTAACATGTAACAGACACAGCTGTGAAGCTGCATTGAGGTTTTATTATTTAAAGGCTATTTGTTAGCAATCATTTATTTCTAGAAGCTGGGTAAGTGCTTCCACTGAAGTCCCACAACTGAGCATGTCTATTTTTTGAGCTTGACAGAGCAGGAGGAGAAATACATGTCTGGGGAGCTGCATTAAAAATGCTGGTGTGTGCAAATTTTTTAGAGAGATGTTCATGACCTGGAATTTCTGTTTATGCCTAAAATGTCTTTGTCCCTAGATGGCCTGTCAAGAATTGTCACTGGATTATGGGGACCAATTTGTAAGTTGCATTGCAGCTTTGGAGTCCTAATCACATTCAGTTTTCACTAGAGCCAGATATTAAAAAAAATGGTGCAAGAAATTTAAAGAAACATAAAAAATTGAGCTAAAAGGCAACTTGAAAGGCTATCTGTCCCTCCTAAGACACCATATGAGTACTAAGAGTCATATAGCAGTGAAATATTCTCTATGACCTCCAATATCAAGTCTGGAATTTCAAAAGAAAGTACTGTAGTCCTTATCACAGAATCACAGAATGACCAGGTTGGAAGAGACCCACTGGATCGTCGAGTCCAACCATTCTCACCAATCCCTAAATCATGCTCCTAAGCACCTCATCTACCCTAACCTATCCTGCATGGACTTTCTTCCTTGTCTGCCATAGTGGCATGGCAGAGAAATTGTGTAGGCAATTCTGATTAAACGACTAAGAAAACTGTTTCTTTACTTCTTATATTTTTATGTGATCAAGAGTAAGGCTGAGATGCAAGTACACCCTGACTCAGGACAGCTAAGTGGCAATTATTACCTCCTTGCATTTTGCCTGACCGCTTTGCTACGACCTTGCAAACTACGGCATACATCTGTCATTTATAATTCATGTATCACCATTGATTTGTAGAGGACTAGGCAGTTTGTCCTATGTCTCTAGTTAGGAAGAAATGAAAACCACAGCAAAATCCCTCTTGACTTTTTTCAGTAGAATTTTTACTGAAGATGATGATACTGATAGTTCTTCCTTGTAAGCCATTAACCAGACATTTCAGGAAAACAGTTTTCTCTTCTGCAGCTTATTTGAAATCCAAGCACATTTCTTCTGCTCTTCTAACAAATCTTTTCTTTCCCATGAGATGGAGTAGGAAGGCTAATGTGGTAGAATATCTCAGAGAATAATTGTTTACCTATAGGACCCCGATATTCTAAGAGAATTTTTCTGAATATACTTTAAAAAATCCTAACATATGAAGTAAATGTAGCTGTCAGTATTTTTAGAAATCTTTCACGAATTTTCCAGTTAGGGAAAACTGCAAAGGCAGTGAAGATGGATTATTCTTGTTGTTTCTCTGCTATTTATTTCCTTGTCTTTTAAAAGTATTTGCATGAATTGCATCTCTGAAATTAATAATATCCCGGCTAAAATAGCTATTAATTTTGGAAAATAGCAGTTTACAATTAAATCTATCTTTAATATTTTGCAGAATCAATATGATCCAATCTTGTTTCTGCTTTAGATGTGCTTCTTCTTTTCTAGGGACAAAACTAGTCGAAATAAAAAAGGTATCAAAAGGACACAGCCTAAATCCTCCTCAAGGCTCTTTTAGATCAGAAGCTTTACAGAGCAGAAGAGGGGGGAAAGAAAAATGGAAGGAGGCAGAGACTAGAGAAAACTGATTTTCCATTACACAGCAGATCAATGGCTGATAGAAGGAGATCCGAGTCTCTTAGTTCCTGGTATATTATTTCATCCAATGGATTAGGTTGGCATGCAGTCTATACTTTCTGCTGTAAGAGAAGAAAGTAGAAGTGGCTTTGCTAAGAAAATACCTGCCTGTGAAAATTATATGAAATGGCCCACCAAGTTTCACATTAATCTATAGCCCATATAGGGCAACCAAGTTTATGAAGATCCAGCCAGTGGTTGCTCAAACAGAGGCTTCTGATTTCTTGTGAGGATGAAGGGGCTGCCTGCTTTCAACAGTCTTGTCAAAAGGTGTTTGTTTTTCAGTAGTAAAAGGTTACTTAGAGATTGATCCAGGACTGAAATGCTATGCTTGACAGCATTCATCAGCACATGCTTGAGTCACCTTCTTATCCTTCCTACCAGATTTCATTCCTTAAAACACTTACTTCTATATCTGGGTGAAGGGTGAGGTCAGATTTAAGCACCACAGCTACAAGCTGCTGAAATAATATTGTTCTGAATGAAAGAACAAAATCACATCAAGTCAGTACATTTCATAAATATTTTACCCTTTCTTGAGGTTCCATTTCTGAAGCACAAGTCCTGTGCAAATTCCAAGAAGAGGATGAATCTGCTGAATATTTTATCACATTCCCACATGCTCTAGAAGAACATTACAAATCCTTGGGAAAGTTCCATTATGAAAACAACAGGATAAAATTATTTGTGCTAGGATAGACTGGTACAACTCAGAGACACTTCAACTTCATGCTTAAAAACTTCAGCGAGAGCACTTATCTGAGGTAAGTGCATGAATAAGCAACTGAAATCCAGCTAGATGGATAGGCAAAACCTACAGAGCAAGCACTGATGTGAGCACCCACTGACTCTCCAAGGAGTCCAATAGAAATCTTCCAAATGCCCATTGCGTGTATATCTCTAGGCTCTCACTGGCTGGGAACACTGTATGTGGCAAAGTCTCAAAGGGCTTTAGAAGAATGCTGCTCAGTGGGCCACAGTTGAAGGAACAGAGAGTCCTAGATGAAAAACCCAGGCTGCCAGCACTGATGTTGTCAATTAAACACTGAAGTCGCACTACAGCAGCAAAGCCATACAAAAATATGTTAGAATATGTTGGGGAATCATGGAATTATAGAATGGTTTGGGTTGGAAGGGACCTTAAAGATCATCTAATATGAAGCACCCTGCCATGGGCAGAGACACCTCTTAATAGGTCAGGCTGTTCAAGGCGCCATCCAGCCCAGCCTTGAACACCTTCAGGGAGGGGGCAGCCACCTGTTCCCTGGGCAACCTGTTTCGGTGTCTCCAGAGTTCTGTAAAACCAACTAGTGCAAGAAAAAAATCAGAATGTTTCACTGACAATAAGGAGGAATTGAATAAACGTATTCATTTCCCTAATAAAATAACAGGAAAAGCCTGGGAGGCGGTATGTTTAATACTGAAAAACTTATTTAAAATCCCCAACCCCCTCCTTCACTTCCACAAATGAGAAGTAAAGATAGTTAAATTCTGGATTTCTCTATTTGTCTGAAGTGGACCGTTGTGATTATGGCTAGGAAGGCATGTCAGACAGAAGTCTGTGATGTGGCCTCAAATTTAAATTAAATATAGTAGGAATGCACATGATTTTGTTGCCTTTTTAATTTAATATATCTGGTTTCAATACTGAAATAAAATCTGTGTTTCCTTAAAGTGTTCCTGCAGATTCTTCTACAAGTCCATCCAAAATTATTCAGAAGGGGAACACAGTTCAAATTGAATGGTACAAGTTAAAAAGCAAAGTTGGAAAGTGATAGGCACTCCGTATATCTGTGGTTATGTACTTAAAACAGTCGCAGAAGTACGGATTTCTACATAAATTATACTAAAGCCACCAAGCTTAGGTAGTTTTATATTTAAAATGCATTTCAACACCTCTGGAAAACTCAGTCTAGGAATAGCCTACAGGATGAAGGAAATTGCATATGAACTAACTGTAGCAATGTGCATCTGTCTTTCATTTTGACTGATTCTAAATAGCTTTGTCAAATAAAAAAAAAAGAAAATGTTCAAGTTTAATTGCCAAATGAGTTTAAAATGGAAATTCAGATAAGCTAAATCCAATTGGCCATAATAGAGGCTGTCTAGAGTATGTTAATTCTTGTAAAGAAAAGTCCTTTTTATAACTATAATCAGTCTAGTTCTGAACTATTTATATACTACATGAAAAATATTATGTTCGGATCCAGGCAACACTAGTCCTTAAAAACTAAATAGGATAATATCTTTGGTCAAATTCTTACTGAAGAAAGAGCAACTCTTAATAGTCTGTGTTTCCTAGGTACATTTTTCTTGAACAGTAACTCTGAGTTTTTGTTCATTTGCATGCATTCTAGTGTGCCACAGTTTCACAGGAACTTTCTTGTAAATAAATGCCTTCAGAATAAAACTATATGGACTCACAAAGGTTGTTTGCATTTGGAGAAGGGAGTGTTTCTTTGGTAAGAGCAACAGACATTGCATACATGAGAGTAAAATGCACTTTGTTCAAACAGAAAAATAGAGATAGAATTTGAACTGAATTTCAGTTAAACATGAATTATAGTCATTGTTTGAACTGAAAAGAGGATCAGGTGATTCTGGATAAAATAGTTTGCTTCGTGTTAATAACGATGACATTTTCCTTCACGTCTCGCTTTTAGACAGACTTTCCCTTTCCTTCATAACATAAATTGAACTTGGGGAACCACCTTTAAAGCCCGACAGTGGCAAAACATCCTGCTCAGGCTGTATTTCTGAACAAACTCAGCCTGTCCCTGATATTTCATTTCACAGGAAATTTGGAAACAATTGTTCAACATGCTCTTTCGCCTAAACAGCCTGCATGGTACAGATTTGTTTCCAGTGTTTCTTTCCAAGTCGTTCTTGGTCTTCTGATCCTTTTCCCATGAGTCTTTCACTGACTTAGCTTCTTGCTGTTATTAGGAAGTCAAGCGTACAGTGACACAGCATTCAAAGTCTGTGTAACCTTATCAAACCTTAGTGTTTTCTACTATGTAGTGAATTTCACTTGCACTGAGTAAAGACACTGAATGATTACATCTCAATAAGAGCTAATTAAATACTTACTTGGAAGTAAGCTTGCACAAGATGTGATTCACTTCCACGAAGATCTACCAGTTTTGCACACCTATCAAGTGTACGCTTACATCAGTGTAGAGTGAGGATAAATACAAAAATCCCCATGCAGCAAGAAAAAAATTCCATCTGCAAATCCAAAACTAAATTCATTACCTTGTTTTTGTAATCAGTAGTGGACTTCCCTTATGCTATCCTATTATCTTCAGAGATAACACGTGCAGTTTCATTTGGAATGTTATTATCTCCCCATAAAATATTTTATTTGTCAAAAAACATTAACATTTTTTCTCTTTTATACTCTTTGAAATCTGCATTCAATTCACAGAGCAGTACGTAATCACCTCCCATACAAGGAGAGGCTTAGAGAGTTGGGCTTGTTTGACCTGGAGAAGGCTCCAAGGAGACCTCATAGCAACCTTTCAGTATCTGAAAGGGCCTCCAAGAAAGCTGAGGAGGGACTGTGTACAAAGGCTTGTAGTGACAGGATGAGGGGGAATGGCTATAAACTGGAGAGGGGCAGATTTAGACTAGACATAAGGGGGAATTTCTTCATGATGAGAGTGGTGAGGCACTGGCACAGTTTGCCTAGGGAAGTTTTAGCTGCCCCCTCCCTGGAGGTCTTCAAGGCCAGGTTGGATGGTGCCTTGGGCAGCCTGATTGAGTGGGAGGTGTCCCTGCCCATGGCAAGGGAGTTGGAACTGGATGATCTTTAAGATCCCTTCCAACCCAAACAATTCTATGATTCTATGATAATAAAATGTGCCACAAAAACAGAGCAGATGGAAATATTCATGCTGGTTTTGAAGGTTAGTAAGTTCTTCACACTTTCACACGAGCATCTAAAATGTTTGTCTGCCCTTAGCTGAAAATCTTCAATAAAATCCTAAACCTGCTATGCCTGCCTCTGAAAATAGAAGCAGCATCGAAATATTTATTAGATAGAAATCTTGTAAGAATGTGTTTCCAATAAAGCTGGGATTAAATACAGGGAGGATAAATTGTATTCACTAAGTAAGACTCCTCTGAGGTCGTGATTAGGAGGCACTCTGTTCCTCAGAACAAAAAAAAGTTGTAACCCCCACCAATGCTTTCTTTACTCACAAATATAAAAGGATGATTTTCAGTATTGAAGGAAACAGTTTTATAGCTATCTTTTCTTAAAGGTTATAATAACCTTTATAATAACCCTTAAGAAAACACAGAAATCCAGAAAACACAGTTTCCACATCAGAACCACCACTGTGCCCAGTTTAGCATAAACCAGGCTTTTATGGAAATCAAAAAGTCTGTATCATCATTTACCCTATGACTGGTGACTGGCTACCTGGCAAAACCACCTTGTGTATAAATATGATCTCTGATTCATTGTTGTATGGAGTCAGTGGCCATGCCACACTTAGGATTTTGTGTTGACTTCTTTGACTGACCTGTGTCGAAATGTTCCAGATTAAAATTTGCAAGATCCTTACAAGCTCCTCTTCAAATTTAATTTAAAGGTTTCAGTTTGCAGGGCGGAAAGCAAAACAGCAACTCAGAAAATTCAAGATAATAAACACTGCAAACAGTGTGAAATAGTTGGTATGTGAAATACAAAATTATAGCTACTCATATACACTGTTAATTTTTGAAACTTTCATCATATCAGGTGATTTATAAACATTCATTCAAAATTTACTATTTCTTCTAAGCATCTAAGTATATTATTCAGATCAGATTCTATAATGTACAGTTCTAGTGTTGCCTCTGAACGAGTTTATGATCCTGCAGTCAGAATATTTATTCGATTATGCTTCTTGACATCTTGTTTTCATCACATTCAGTTTACAAAGTTCCATTACTTACTCAGTTATTGACTGAGATCAGGAGAGTGGTAAAAATGAGCAGACTGTGACCTATCAGATGTGGAACCCACTCAAGTCACTAAGATACTGGAACATAGCAACCATGAAATCACAGAGCTGAAGTTCTTGAAGGGAATGAGTAAGGCTGGAGAACACTGACCCTGGACTTGAGGCAAGTAGCAGGATTGGGGAACTCATAGGTGGCATCCTGTGGGGTCGATCGAGTGAAGCTGCTGAATAAAGTGAGATAGCATACTTTGAGGGCAAGAATTATCCATCTGAATACTCAGGAAAACAAGTAGACTTTTCAGGAAACTGATGTGTCTAAGCAGGGAGTTTGTGGTGAAGCATCGTACAGAAAGGGGAAGGAGAAACAGGCTACAAAGCAGGATTTTGGAAACCTTGCCCAGACATGCAGAGGTACTGTCAGGAAAGCCAAAGTTCACCTGAAGGTGATGTTCGCAGGGAAAAGCAAGAGCAAATGTGAGGGCTGCTTGTGCTGTGTTAATAGGAAAAGGCTAGACAAGTGGAGTCCGTGGTCAATAGATTTACTGGCAGTGAGCACAGATCAGACTGAGGTGCTAAATGCCTTCTCTGCCTCAGCCTTCATCGTCTGGTCTCCTAGATCTCTACTTCTTGAGGGGTTCAAGAAAGAGGAGAAAATTAAACTGTAGCTGGGGATTAGGTAAGTGGTTACTTGAGAGAAATCCCAGATTCACAGAATGGCTGCAATGGAAGATAACTCTGGTTAAGATCTAGTCCAACATCCCTGCTCAAAGCAGGGTCACATAGAGCAAGTAGCACAGAAATGAGGGAGCTAGGTATGATCAGCTTGGAGCAGGGACAGCTTTGGGGGTACCTAGCAGCAGCCCCAGTGCCTACAAGGAGACCATGTGGGGCACAGAGCTGGGTTCATCACAGTGGCATGTGGCAGACAAGCGAGAAATGTCTAAAGAAGATGGAAATTAGAAAGGGTCACATTGGATATAAGGAGAAGATGTTTTCCGGCAAGAGCAGTCAGGCAGTGGCACGGGTTGCCTGAGCAGGCTGTGAAGTTTCTGTCCTTGAGGTTTTCAAACCCTGACTAGAAGAAGTCCTGAGTAGCTTGAGTAGCTCAGAGCCGCTGCTGTTGACAGCAGTAGGTTGAACCATAGATGTCGTGAGGTCTCTTCCAGTCTAACCTTTTCTGTGATCTTGCAGCAAACAAATATTGCTGATCATTTGGCAAAATGAGTCAAATGTAGTTACTGGGAAAATTGCATCATGCCTTCATCAGTGGCTTTCACACAGTGGTTCTTATTAGAGTCAGAGTTTCTGAATTTTATGTAGGAAAAATGGCTTGAATGATCAAAAATGTTCAGTTAACCTATGATTTTAAATCTTTCTAGCATAATATAGTCATTATCCACTTATTTTGCCATCTCCCTTAGCTATATACCATAGAACTATGTGCTTAATATAATGAAAAATGTATCTAGGATTTTTTTGTGGGCAAATCCTTTTTTTTTTTTGCTTGTATTAAATACATTCTTCATTCCCTGTGTCATTTCTTTATGCATTTCTCATTATATAGCTAAAGGTGTCCTCTAGTACCAGATTAAAAATTCAAAATATATATTGAATCCTGTGTTCAGTTTTGGGCCCCTCAGTACTAGGAACACATTGATGTCCTGGAGCATGTACAGAGAAGACCAATGAAACTGGGGAAGGTGCTGGAGAAAGTCGTACAAGGGGCAGCTGAGGAAACTAGGATTGTTTACACTGGAGAAAAGAAGGCTGAAGGGACACCTTATCACTGTCTACAACTACTGGAAAGGAGGCTGTAGAGAGGTGGATGTTGGTCTCTTTGCCCAAGTAGGTGACAGGATGAGAGGGAAGGCCCTCAAACTGCAACAAGAGAGGTTCAGATTGGACATTAGGAAAAATTTCTTCACAGAAAGGATTCTCAGTCAGGTGGCCCAGGGAAGAGGTTGAGTCGTCATCATTGAAGGTCTGTAAAAGATGGGTAGATGAAGTGCTTAGGGATATGATTTAGTAGTGGACAGGTACAGTCGGGCTTGATGATCTCAAAGGTATTTTCCAACTTAATGATTCAATGATACTATGATTCTGAAACCAGCTGAGAGTCTTCCCCTCATCCTAAATATATCTAGAGACATACAAACCTTGCTTCCATGGCCACGGTTTCTGATTCAGTCAAAACATTACAAATTCAGGTAACTTTGTTCCTACCTTCCAACACTTTGATATATGTAGTTGAATAAGTATAAGCTGTTTTCTATGCCTGTGAGAAGCCTTTGATGAAGGAATCAGTTTCATCCTTCATTCAGCTCTCATATGAAAGTGACTTTAGTCTAAATTTAACATCTTTGTAACTTTGTCAGTTAAAATGTTTTTCCGTTCTGCTCAGTAGATAAACTCTCCCCAGTAATGAAGACAAAGGTGTTCTTGCTGTTCATGAGTGACTTTTTTCATGAGACAGATTTCTCCAGATCACAGTTAGAGGATTAGAATTCAGAATACGTACTTAAGTTTACCATTCAACATCATGCAGTAACACTCTGTGAGTACCAACTACTTGTGATGCCCCATACCAAATGCAGGATAACTTACCTTGTTTTACTAACATCTAAGATACTCAGAATTGGTAATTCTGTCTTAATGTCTTCCAGAGGTCAAAACAGGATCAAATAGTCACTACAGAATGCATGAATAATAACTTTCTGTGCTGTGATAATGTAATGTGTGGCAAAGCCTCTTGGAGAGAACCCACCACTTAACTGTGTCCTTTAATCTGCTGAACATGTGCACTAGATCCTGAGGGTGGAAGCTTTGAAAACATAATTTAGAGTTCTATTTACTCCATTACTGTGATATCCATTTGAATTAATTTGGTTTGACTTGGTTCCTGGCAGTCTGATGGATGACAATTGTCATTTATACTAATGGTGGCAGTCTGTCTCCTCCATTTCAAGTGCCTTGTGCTAGAATTTTCAGTAGTCGATAAAACAGATATGACTACTCCCTGGAAATAAATACAGTAAGTTCACAAAAAAAATATAAAAATCATATATGAATCATACTCATGAAAAAAATGCCTGCATTTTAAGCAACAAAAATTCAAGCACCCTTGGAAAAATGCCTGGGCCAATTCATAGGTAGGTTACCAACAATGTCCTAGGAAAGCCTTACTTCTCATACACCAAACTCCAGTAACATGTTTTGTTCATTGTTGCCTTTCAAAGATGAAACAGATGAAAATAGTACAAGAGAACATTTATGTAACTCCGTGTCTTCTGAACACTGTCAGCTTGTTCCCCCAATTTCTAAACTTTCATTCTGACATACATATGTGGTTTGTAGGCACAGTGATTCATCAATGCAAGGATGAAAAATGAATCATCCCAAAATGATCATGGAGGAGGTGGATGCAGTGGCACAGGAGGGCACACCAGAGGCAGCATGCTGCACCATCTGAAAAACGTGTTTGGGAATGATTGAAGTGCTCTCAGATGCAGTCTTTCTCTGAAGATTAAAATAAAGCAGTGTGATTTCTCTATAAATCCACCCTGTAGAAAAATACATTCTACAAAGAAACCCAGATTTTCGGTGCAGAGAACATATCTGGGATTGTACTTCTGTTTGCACTTTCCAAGCTAACCTTGTTTTTAAATAACCAGGTAAGCGTTGGAATGTCATCTATAACTTCCAGTAGTCTTACCTTGCACCATGGTGAATGTTGTCATCTAACTGTCCTCTACTGTAATAATGACCTTATATCATCATATCCAGAGAACCCTGAAGAAGAAATCATTTTCAGGTATACGCAACTCTTCTCTTCCTTGCATCTGTCAAGCCCCAGAAAAAAACAGTAATTTAAGGAGTCTGTTCTTATGACCTACTGCTAGTATGGGTTCATTTGACCTGAGTGCCTGTATTACTGTATACTCATTTCTTATTTCCACTTCTTCTCTCTATAAAAATTCCTTGTAACTGACAGATAGAGTAAATGCCAACGCACTTACACAGTCACCCATAAATGCATTTCCCACTCCCATCACTTTTGAGGACTCAGGAATGCCATCGGCAAACCAACACATAAACTTGGTTGGTTTGGTGGGATACTTTTTAATTTTTCACTCTTTACAATCTTTAAACTATGACTGACTCTAAAGCACCAGATGAGTCTGCTTTGTCTTGTGTTCATGGCCTTCATGAGTGAATGTTTTTACTTCGTCTAACCATCTTTCAGAACTGCACTATAGCAACAAATACAGCAAATCAAAATGTTTTCCAACATAATTCTGTCATAAACCACCAATTCATCTGTATTGCTCCAGTTTTGCAAGGAGAATCTGAAGGTGAGAAAGATCCAGTGTAGATAAAAAGGCTAATGGAATGGCAAGTGATGCCTAAGTCAAAGTCTGTAGTCCATTTCTAACTTGCAATCAGGACTTAAATCTCACAGTCCCACGTGTTAGACAAGTACATGTAAGGCTTCTTAAGTGGAGATGTTTTTGCTGTCTCTCACTATTAGAGTTCAGTTTAACTCAGTCACAGAAACAAGCAATCGATTTTCTGAGCAATAGCTGTGTTTTCTGAGCAAAAGTAACATTGAACAGTGAGAACATCTGGAAGAGTTCCTACAGGCTGCTCAGGGAGGTGTTCGAGTCACCTTCCCTGGAGGTGTTTAAGGCACGAGTGGACGAGGTTCTAAAGGGCATGGTTTAGTGTTTGATAGGAATGGTTGGACTCAATGATCCAGTGGGTCTCTTCCAACCTGCTTATTCTATGATTCTGTGATTCTGTGTTTCTACAGCCCAGCCTCAGAACAGCTTCCCAGAATTTGACATAGGCACGTTCATCCCCATGACTCACTTGCCTCACTCTGTCCCACCTATGACAGGCATGGATGACACTGGGTATCCTACAGGTATTTGACAGTGGATCAGTAAAAGGAAAAAAGGATCCACTTTTGAGGAACTTAAGCAGTCCTTATCTAGATATTAATGATTTTAATCAGTTTTGTTTCTTGCCTCAGTGGGGAGGTACAAGACGTAAAGGATCAGTAGTATGGGAAGAACAGCAGATAAAGTCACCTTTAAACAAATAAATGTAAAAGAACAGAGATTATCCTAATAAAGGTACTTTAAAGGAAAGTATTTATTTTGATTGCCCTTAAGCTGACATTAGTTTTCTCTGCTAAAGGACAACTTCAGTGTACTTGCAGCTACACTGTGCAAGGAGAAGGGTTTGGGGGAAACCAGGAAAATGAAATGCTCAATTGAGTCATGCATGAACTTTGCCTTTCAGAATTATTAAGACTATTTTATCTAATGTCTCAGATACACAAAAGGGATTACAAAACCACTGCTTATGTACTCAGAACTTTAAAGAAATATGAATTGGTTAAAAAAAAAACCCATATAGTAAGTGAATGCTATTTATAATAGTATGGCTATCGCATTTATAGAGCTTTCCAGCCCTGAATACATGATACACTATCCTTCTGCCCAAGTACAATAGATGGAGGAATGGGGCCAAAACCATTGAGAATGAAGCACCACCATGAATATCTGGTACCTTAAAGTCAGTGACAAATTGTCTGTTCACTTCACTAGGACTAGTATTTCAACTAGAAATACCTCCAGTGTTATCATTCCCATTTCTGAGCGGAATGGTTTCTGATCCATTCATTTTTGCATTTTTATAACATATTAAAATTAATAGCATCTAATATTTCAGAAAGGCAATAAAACAGAACCAAAAAATTCATCCTGAATCTGATAATTTTGAGCAGAGATATTCATCTTATTCCTTGCTTAATTATGCCCTCACTTAATAACTGTATGCCTAGACAGTCTTTCCTTCTGTCCTTCCCCATCCGCATGGCTGCAGCATTTACCCCAGGAAGGGTCAGACTGCAGAATACACATAGACTAGGTTTAATAGTGAGAGAGTTGCTCCAGTGATTATTCAGCTTCTCAGAAATCACAGTTATACCAAAGATTCAACAGCTCTTTCATGTTTCCCAGTTATGGTTACAGATTGGTCAGTAGAAGGAAAGATTTTATTTGGTTTTAAAATTATTTTTTAAAATGATATGGTACATCATATTCAACCAAAAAGCAATTCAGAAGTCTTAGGTGAAATACTGAAGTCAAGAATCAAAGAAAGATCTTATTCTCTCATCTAACATAAAAATCAAGTCAAGAAACAATACAAACATTAATATGAGACTCAGTGATTGGTTTTGTAGGAAACCTAATTTCCACAGAAGCCCAGACTTGCTCAGCTGTTGAGTGAAAAATCAATGACTGGAAACGGGGCTGACCCAGAGAAGCGCAGCTGTCAATATTGCATTGCTTTCCTCCTGCTTTATTTCTCCGCGTCCTTGCATCCCTTCACTAGTTCCTATTTTTTTTCTCCATTGCTTTCAAGTTACTTATTCTTTGCACATCTTATAATCATCTTCCATGTCTTTCTCCTTCTTTTTAACCTTCTTTTGAGTATCTTTGTGAGATGTTTTTCTTCTGTACTTAAAAAGTATTATAAAATACATATATAAATTCCAACCCTCTTAATTTTTAGATTGGTTAGATCTCTCTTTGCTTTCTTCTCCTGCTCCTGATTTTGAACTTACCTTGTGTCAGTCTGCATAATTTCCCCATGTGTCAAACTGTCAGGAAGAGGCGGGAGTGTTTTACTGTGGTCAGAAATACTGAAGACAGTCATGTTTGCTCTGAGGCAAAGTACATATTGGTTTATGAGTCCCTTTTTTTTGAAAAAGGAGTGGGAAGGTTGTTTCAAAGGAGTGAAATTCCATAGAAATGGGCAGCTGAGAATTCAGCTTGGCATATGTTTTATGTACAGTTATTTCTGTGCTGAGATTCTTGAGCAAATTAGACAAAATGCATTTCCATGTAACACCCCTGAGAAACAAAAGGAGCCTATATTCACACTGAAGCTTGAGAATACCATCAGGGTTTCCCAGGTGGGGAGTGCTGAGCTTTCCGTGTTCTGTGGCAGGTTCAGACATTGCATGAGGATTTTTGTTTTCATGCCATTGTACACTCTACAAGCCTTGGTCTCAGATACCACAAACTACGAAGAGGAACTGGTGGGGGTGTCTTGGTGGTATTTACCATCATACTTGCACAACAAGGAGGCCTGAGGCTGAATGCAGGGCTTTTAGGGATCAGCAGACCATCAATTAACATTTTTTAAATAACTTTATAACTCTAAGATATTATGCCTTTAAGAATATGAATATTTTGATGTTATCCATACAGTTTACCGAACTGTAGCTAATAAAGATGATGGACTATGGAAAGTGATTCATCTAAGCCTTGAATGGACACCTAGTTGTAGTCAACAGAATTGTTGTAGACTCCGCTTACTACTAATTTAACCTCCATGCGTTGTAATGGTAGTTTTGTCACCTAAGGTACGTGTAGACACATACATTTAGATAACTGAATCTGCAAGATGATTTCATCCCACTAGGATTTCTACAGAATCAATGGAAAGAAGTGAGCTAGCCTGTGATGCAATTAATTTAATCCTAAAATATGCATCTAAAATATGATCAGAAAAATCCCATCTCAGGATTCTTCGAATTTGCTGCCAAGTTTGAACATTTATGTCTTGTTACATTTATACCTAATATAGGAGCTTTCGCTCAAGCATTTTCTCAGAGCTGGAATTCTTCATAGGCAAAGGAGATGTAGGAAGTGTATGTAGGGCAGATAGTCCTTTCCCTTTGCTTTTTTGCTGAAAGAACAGTTTGTTCAGCTGTAATTTTGAAAGCTAGTTCATTCATAAAATCATAGAATAGTTAGAATTGGAAGGGACCTTAAAGATTGTCTAGATCCAACCCACCTGACATGCAGGGACATCCCACTAGATCAAGTTACCCAAGGCGCTATCCTACCTGGCCTTCAACACCTCCAGGGATGAGGCAGATACAACTTCCCTGGGCAACCTGTTCCAGTGTCTGACCACTCTCATGGTGAAGAAATTCTTCCTAATGTCTAGTCTAAATCTGCCCTTCTCCAGTATATACCCATTACCCTTTGTCCTACTATCACAAGCCTTTATGAATAGTCCCTCTCCAGCTTTCTTGTAGGTACTGGAAAGTCATTATAAGACCTCCTTGGAGCCTTCTCTTCTCCAGGCTGAACAAGCCCAGCTCTCTCAGCCTGTCCTCATAGGGAAGGTGCTCCAGCCCTCGGATCATCTTTGTAGCCCTCCTCTGGATTCATTCCAACAGCTCCATATCCTTCTTATCTAGAGGATTCCAGAACTGGACACAATACTCCAGGTGAGGTCTCACAAGAGAGGAAGAGAGGCACAGAATCACCTCCCTTGACCTGCTGGCCACACTCTTTTTGATGCAACCCAGGACACAATTGGCCTTCCGGGCTGCAAGCACACATTGCCAGCACATGTTGAGCTTCTCATCAACCAGCACCCCCAAGTCCTTCTCTGCAGGGCAGCTCTCAACCACATCATCGCCCACCGTGTACTTAAAACAGGGTTTGTCCTGACCCTGATGCAGGAATTTGCACTTGCCGCTGTTGAACCTCATGTGGTTCTCCAGCCTGTCCAAGTCCCTCTGGATGGCATCCTGTCCTTCTGGTGTGGCAACTACACCGCTCAGCTTTGAGTCATCTGCAAACTTGCTGAGGGTGCACTCAATCTCACTGTCAATATCATTGATGAAGATATTAAACGGCACTGGTCCCTGTACAGACCCCAGGGATGCTACTTGTCACAGACTCCATCTGGACTTTGAGACATTATCCACTACTATCTGAATACGACCATACAACCAGTTTCTTATCCACCATACCATCCCCCCATCAGTTCCATATCTCTCCAATTTAGAGAGAAGGATGTTGTGGGAGACTATGTCAAAGACTTTACAGAAGTCTAGCTAGGTCACATACATTGATTTACCCATCCATTGGTTTACCCATGTCCACTGCTGGATTCACCCCATCATAGAAAGCCAAGTTGGTCATACAGAATTTGCCCCTGGTGAAGCCATACTGGCTGCCATTAATCAGTTCCATGTGCTTTAGCAGAGCTTCTAGGGGGATCTGTTCCCGCTTCTTCTTTAGTTTAACTAGCAAGTCTTGACTCAACCACAATGGTTTCTTCCCCATCCCTGTCTGGTTTTCTACATACGGGGACTATTCATAAGTTCACTTTAACACATCTTGAAAATATATTGCCATTTCATTTTTTAATTAGTACAAATAATTGTTCATTAGTTTGCCAATCTCATCAGCAAAGATCCTTTATTAGGAAGATACAGGCAGTTCCAAGCTTGTCTGTTCTTAAAATTTCAAGGACTGTTTTCCATTAAATATTCTGTTAACTATTACAAGGCTTTCTGAATCAATTTATTTTACTTCTCTGTTCCAAGGCTAGATGTTCATTGTGTTTCTCCTCACTATTTCTCTCTGTAGAAAGCATAACAGTGAAGTAAGACACTCAGACAAATAAGGTTAATAGATTTTGAAATCAGAAGGAACATTTTGATCTTCAATAGCGTTACTCTCTAAATAACACAGGCCGTAGAAATTCACCCAGAAATTCTTATATTCAGCCTGCAATGCCTTTAAATCTTCCCACATCCATTGGGGAGTTAGCCAGTCTCAACGCACAGACTTCTAGAGAGGCAGAATCCAGCACATATCTAATTTTTTCTATTTAGTATATAAACCTGAAAAGTTAAACTGCATGCCAGCAGCTTTCATCGAGTTTTGATATTACTTTTTATGATAAACAGCGTTATAATGAGTTACTTCCCATGTTGCTACTTATTGATCATGGGAAAATCACTTCTTAATTTCCTTTTGAGCGTATTACATTCATTGGTCTTACTATTGTTCTTCCTATAAAACTGCTTTCTAGAGATATGTAATTAATTAAACTCTTCCCTAAGACACTCTCAACTTTTTTTCAATGTGGATATCGGAATGGGACCCAGAATCTTTGGTAACATATGCAGATGTGATATTTTGTCTATTTCTCTTAATACTTTGCAGCTTATATTTAATTGATAACAGTTTTTTTCCCTAATTATAACAATATACTAACAGATAGTTTCCTGTAGGTTGTTTATCAGTACATATAAGCTCTCAGTAGCGCTGTCATACTCTACTGTTAATAGTTTATATTCTTAGGCATACAGAGTTTGGCTTACTTATTTAATTAATATTTTGTTCAATGGAGATCACTTTACCAAGTGATCCAAACCTCCTGGTTAAACTGAAGAAGAAGAGGGAACTGCACAGGCAGTGCAAGCAGGGATGGGTAAGCTGGGATGTGTAACCTGGTACATGCAAGTTTGCAGATGACATGAAGCTGAGAGGTGTATTTGCCACATCAGAGGGACAGGATGTCATCCAGAGGGACATGGATAGGCTGGAGAAGTGGGCCTGTGAGAACCTCATGAGGTTCAACAGGGCCAAGTGCAAAGTCCTACACCTGCATCAGGGCAATCCTTGATTTCAGTACACTATGGAGGATAATGTGATTGAGAACTGCGCTGCAGAGAAGGACTTGGGGGTGCTGGTCGATGAGAAGCTCAACAGGGGACAGGACGAGAGGGAATGGCCTCAAGATCCACCAGGGGAGATTTAGGCTTGAGATTAGGAAAAAATTCTTCACGGAGAGGGTGGTTAGGCATTGGAACGGTCTGCCAAGGGAGGTGGTTGAGTCGCCGTCCCTGGAGATGTTTAAGGTTAGGGTGGATCAGGTACTTAGGAGCATGATTTAGGGATTGGTGGGAATGGCTGGACTCGACGATCCAGTGGGTCTCTTCCAATCTGGTTATTCTGTGATTCTGTGATATGAGCTGGCAATGTGTGCTTGCAGCCCAGAAGGCCAATTGTGTCCTGGGTTGCATCAAAAGGAGTGTGGCCAGCAGGTCAAGGGAGGTGATTCTGTGCCTCTCTTCCTCTCTTGTGAGACCTCACCTGGAGTATTGTGTCCAGTTCTGGAATCCTCTAGATAAGAAGGATACGGAGCTGCTGGAATGAATCCAGAGGAGGGCTACAAAAATAATCCGAGGGTTGGAGCACCTTCCCTATGAGGACAGGCTGAGAGAGCTGGGCTTGTTCAGCCTGGAGAAGAGAAGGCTCCAAGGAGGTCTTACAATGACTTTCCAGTACCTGAGAGGAGACTACATGAAAGCTGGAGAGGGACTATTCATAAAGGCTTGTGATAGTAGGACAAGGGGAAATGGGTATATACTGGAGAAGGGCAGATTTAGACTAGACATTAGGAAGAATTTCTTCACCATGAGAGTGGTCAGACACTGGAACAAGTTGCCCAGGGAAGTTGTATCTGCCTCATCCCTGGAGGTGTTGAAGGCCAGGTAGGATGGGGCCTTGGGTAACTTGATCTAGTGGGATGTCCCTGCCCATGTCAGAGGGATTGGATCTAGACAATCTTTAAGGTCCCTTCCAATCCTAGCTGTTCTATGATTCTATGATAGAACTGGTCTCTTGTCCCTGTTATTTACTAGTCTAAAAATTTTATTCCATAGATAAACTGTGCCAGAGATTACTTTGATTTTCTCCAAGAAATTTGCTAGAAAGTTTGAATTGTTATGAAGTAAAATTCAGATCTCAGTGGCAATATTGAACCTTAGCTTCTATGATGCACTGGCAAATTACTTTGATTCTCATATTTAACTACTCTTCATCCAGCTTTAATGATCTACTTTGCTTTTGTGATGTTCCTTTATTTAACCACTGTGAAACTAAACTTTAAGTAAAATGTCTTGCCAAAGTGTATTATTCCTCCTGAGCTTTTTTGTCATCCAAATTCCCTATATTGAGTTTCTTTGACAGAGCTATATAAAAGTTACATAAAACCTTTTTGATTGTCATTTATTAGTTCAACATCTTTTTATTTTATATGAATGCCTCACATATTGGACAATCAATTGGACTTTACTAGAGCTTTGAATGCAGTATCTTTTAATGACTGTGCACCAGATTTCTAAAAACTGGGAGAATGACTGATTTTGAGCCTAGAGAAATAACTGAAACTTCGCTATGAAGAACACGAGAACCATCAGTAGCTTCAGTATATTTGGGGAATAAATTGCAGTTTTAGACAAAGCAATCATTAAGGAAAAAGTGTGCTCTCAACTAAAATTTAGAAAAGGAAAAATAGAGCCTTCTGTGCATAGTTTTAACAGCATTAAGTGTGTATGTGACTGGCTAACTTATTGTAAATATTGGGTATTTTCATGAAAATGTATTATTTTGACCTATTTCCAGCTGAAATGTATGAGACCCATGCTATTACTGAGACCGATTTCCCCTATGCGTGTGTAACATCAATGCCAGTGTAAGTAAAAAATGAGCCATTTTTCATGCATGATTTGTTATACCATTTTTTCCACTCTATTTTCCTATGTGAAAATTAGCTAATTACAAAAGCCTATGGCCACATTTAATCACTGACCATATCTCTGATGGTTTGGTTGGAGATTTTTAAGCGCCTGCTGTTTTTCAGAAGGTAGTGTTTGTGCAGATTTGCATTCTAGGGAGCAAAAAACCATCTCAGTTCCTCTCATAGCACAAGCTTTCTTCAAGTTAATAATGAGGGAATTCCTTCACCTTAAGTGATAGGGGACTTGACTGTTGTTTTTTCTCTTCTGAGCTTTTATTTATGACTGTTTATGGCTGTTTTCTTCAGCTTTGCAGTGACTCTTAATTATTTTCATAGAAAGAAAAAAATTAACATCATTTTTACTTACCAAATGCCATAGTACAAGAGCCACAAAATTTTAAAATATACAATCTAACTTAAGAAAAAGATTTCCTTTGATCTTACATTGTTTCAACTAAAGCATTTTTACAGTAGCTTTATTAAAATGTTAATTAAAATATTCAGAACATACGCATCATTGAAGTCTGTTTTAAACAAGTTCAAATACAGAATACAAAAAAGGCTTGTACTATTACTTCAAATACTAAAAATAATCCCACGTCCAGGGCTGTCCATAATGTTTAGAGTTTTCCATTTAAAAGCTATCCTACTTCTGGCATTCACCCTTACTTAATTATTTCTTACTTGGGGAGAATGATTCTTCCTCTGGCTGAGGCAGCAGCTGCATCATACTGATGTAATCCAAAAAGGGCAGAAAAATGTATTTGTTATTCTTACTTGGGAAGATGACTTCACTCTATATAGAAAATATAGACTCTATATAGAAAATGCTATGTAAAGTAACAATATTGTCTCTGAGGCAAATCCATCTGCCACTATATTCATTAAATTCTTTTCATATATCGAGCTTTCTTTGGATTCCCATCATTATACACTTGTGTTCAGTTAATTATTCTTATTATAAATAATAAAAAAAAACCAACTAGATCCCAATGTTAGATTATTTTATACTCCCCAGTTTCTCCAGAACAGTAGGGTTTTTTTCAAGGGAGGTACTGTATTATGACTTAGAGGTCATTGATTTTGTGCTTAAATATGACTCTCTGAGTAGAACACTGAGAGCAGGCAATTAGTTGGTATTTAAATTACTTTGTATTTATTATGACTTTGTTTTTGGTTTTGTTTTTTTTTAATTTGTGACACATTAGCTTTCTGCCTAACCCACAAGAGCTTTAACACCATTGAGCCATGTCAATGTTTATCAAGACTGATGTCCTGTTTCCAGTGGAGGCAAAAACCAGCTGTAGTTGGAGAGAGGTACAAAGCCCTGCAGGAGAGTCTACTCAACATAGTGACCTCCACTCATTATCAAAAGCCCTGAAGATTAAGCTTGTATTCTCACAGAATCACAGAATAACCAGGTTGGAAGAGACCCACTGGATCGTTGAGTCCAACCATTCCCACCAGTCCCTAAATCATGCTCCTAAGCACCTCATCTACCCTAACCTTAAACAGCTCCAGGGACGGTGACTCAACCACCTCTCTTGGCAGACCATTCCAATGCCTAACCACCCTCTCCGTGAAGAACTTTTTCCTAATCTCAAGCCTAAATCTCCCCTGGTGGAGCTTGAGGCCATTCCCTCTCATCCTGTCCCCTGTCACTTGGGAGAAGAGGCCAGCACCCTCCTCTCCACAACCTCCCTTCAGGTAGTTGTAGAGAGTAATAAGGTCTCCCCTCAGCCTCCTCTTCTCCAGGCTGAACAACCCCAGCTCTCTCAGCCGCTCCTCATAAGATTTGTTCTCCAGCCCTTCACCAGCTTCGTTGCCCTTCTCTGGATTCGCTCCAGAGCCTCAACATCCTTCTTGTGGTGAGGGGCCCAGAACTGAACACAGTACTCGAGGTGCGGTTTCACCAGTGCCGAGTACAGGGGGAGAATAACCTCCCTGGACCTGCTGGTCACGCCGTTCCTGATACAGGCCAAGATGCCATTGGCCTTCTTGGCCACCTGGGCACACTGCTGGCTCATGTTCAGTCGCTGTCAACCAGCACCCCCAGGTCCTTCTCCTCCTGGCAGCTTTCCAGCCAGGTTTCTCCTAGTCTGTACCTCTGCTTAGGGTTGTTGTGCCCCAAGTGCAGGACCCGGCATTTGGCCTTGTTAAACCTCATGCCGTTGGTCTCAGCCCAGCAGTCCAGCCTGTTCAGGTCCCTTTGCAGAGCCTCCCGACCCTCCAGCAGATCCACACTTCCACCCAGCTTGGTGTCATCTGCAAACTTGCTAAGGGTGCACTCGATGCCTTCATCCAGGTCGTTGATAAAGACATTAAACAGGACTGGACCCAGGACTGAGCCCTGGGGAACCCCACTTGTCACTGGCCTCCAGCTGGATCTAACTCCATTTACCACCACCCTCTGGGCCCGGTCATTCAACCAGTTTTTCACCCAGGAGAGTGTGCACCCGTCCAGGCCACAGGCCGACAGTTTCCGAAGCAGAATGCTATGAGAAACTGTATCAAAGACTTTACTGAAGTCCAGGAAAACCACATCCACAGCCTTTCCCTCGTCCAAGAGCTTAGTCACTTGGTCATAGAAGGTGATCAGATTAGTCTGGCAAGACCTGCCTTTCATGAACCCGTGTTGACTGGGCCTGATCACCCGGTTCTCTTGCAAGTGCTTCATGATCGCACTCAAGATCACCCGCTCCATGACTTTCCCCGGTACCGAGGTCAGGCTGACAGGCCTGTAGTTCCCCGGATCCTCCCTGCGCCCCTTCTTATAGATGGGCACGACATCAGCCAGCCTCCAGTCCAGCGGAACCTCCCCAGTCATCCAGGGCTGCTGGAAGATGATGGAAAGGCGTTTCTCCTTCAGAAAAGTAAAATCATAGAATCATAGAATAGTCTGGGTTGCAAGGGACTTCAAAGATCATCTCATTCCAATGCCCCTGTCATGGGCAGTGACACCTCCCACTAGATCAGGCTGCCCAAGACCCCATCCAACCTGACCTTGAACACCTCCAGGGATGGGGCAGCCACAACTTCCCTGGGCAACCTGTTCCAGTGTCTCGCCACTCTCATGGTTAAGAAATTCTTACTAACGTCTATTCTAAATCTGCCCTTCTCCAGTTTATGCTCATTATCCCTAGTCCTACCACGACAAGGCTTTGTGAACAGTCCCACCCCACCTTTCTTGTAGCCCCTTCAGGGAATGGAAGATTACTGTAAGGTATCCTTGGAGCCTTCTCTTTTTAAGGCTGAACAACCTCAAATCCCTCAGCCTGTCCTCATAGGGAAGGTGCTCTAGCCCTCTGATCATCTTTGTAGCCTCCTCTGGACCCATTCTGACAGTTCCATATCCTTCTTATGTTGAGGATTCTAGGACTGGACACAATACTCCAGATGAGGTCTCACAAGAGAGGAATAGAGGGGCAGAATCATGTCCATCACCCTGCTGGTCACGCTTCTTTTGATGCAGACAGTAGTTTAACAGTAAGTAATCATACAGTCTCTCTTAAGTATCAAACATGATTTTGAATAGCCTCACTGGCCCAATCTTCATCTTCAGAAAAGGCAATGTTCTGGGTACATATACTTTCAGCCACTCTAGTAAATGCTAATGGAAATGGTTTGGTTTTCTTCCTATCAGTACCCAATTTTGTTGACTACAACTTCATGTTCTTGGTATTCCAACTAATTCACTGACTGAGAATCATACAATCATAGAATCACCAGGTTGGAAAAGACCCACCGGATCATCGAGTCCAACCATTCCTATCAAACACTAAACAATGTCTCTCAGCACCTTGTCCACCTGTGCCTTAAACACCTCCAGGGAAGGTGAATCAACCACCTCCCTGGGCAGCCTGTTCCAGTGCCCAATGGCCTTTTCTGTGAAATTTTTTTCCTAACGTCCTGCCTAAACCTCCTATGGTGGAGCATGAGGCCATTCCCTCTTGTCCTGTCCCCTGTCACTTGGGAGAAGAGGCCAGCTCCCTCCTCTCTACAACCTCCTTTCAGGTAGTTGTAGAGAGCAATGAGGTCTCCTCTCAGCCTCCTCTTCTCCAGGCTAAACAACCCCAGCTCTCTCCAAACTCTTGAGTTTCATCAAGAAAAAAAATCACCTGTTTGTTTTATACCTTTGGCTATTTATAATCATTCCAGCCATCTTAATTTAGAATAACCTGCAGTAATTTATGTTGCTGCCAATTATGTTCGCTAGAAATACATTTAACAAAGTAACCTCTTAAAACTTGCTGTTAAATCGTGTCAGTTTACTATTTGCCTTCCAGTTCTCTTTTTTTGTTACAGGTATGGAAGTCTTATTGTGGTATTTTTGTTATATTTATTTTCTTTATATGATGGTTTGGGGTTTTTATACTTTTTATTTTACTTTAATTTTTAGCTGCTCTACAATTACTCCCCATATAGTCTCTTTCATTGCACACTTCTTTAAGGATAGTTTTCTTCATTTCACAATTAAACTATCTCATAGACTCTTAAAAAGATCAAAGTGTGCACAGAAGGAGCTCCTGATGTCTCATAAATTTATTACATTTTAATTTTCCTGTGTTAACTCTAACTGCAACCACAATAATGGTCTGCTCCCTTCATCTCCACTGTGTAGGAATTTGTGAATATTCAGAGGCAAATGTAAATACAAGAGCTAGATTGTGGTACTATACAACCACAAGGACTGGTAGAGTTCGAGCAAAATAAAGAGGTGATAAAAGAGGAAATCCATATCTCCATTATTCCACTAGCATATTTGCTAGTGTTGTCTACTGTCTGAGCAGTAATGTTTATGTAGTGTTTGAATTTCTTAACATGCTTTTTTCCTCCCATATATTTGGGAAGTTTGTCTTAATTCTGAATATAACCCATTTTCCTTCCTTGCATGTGTTATTTCTCAGACTACGGCTTTTTTGAATGTTGCAGGTATAATTACACGATCTTTTTCTCTCTCTCTGCTAATTCTTCCTTGTCCAGTCTTCCAAAGAATGGCATTTTAGGATCAGAAAAGGACCTTTGCTTTCCTATCTTCCCACCAATAAATACTTTCTTAAATATTTTATGAGAAGCAGGACTTGCTGCAGGGTTTAAGTAGAATGTTCTGCAAATGCACCTCTGTACATACGCTTGGGCATATCCTGATGCATGCAAAAAACCCATTTCCCTGGATTTTTGAAAACTTGATTATGGACTTTTTCCTTTATAATGGCTACAGAGCTTAACAGCCTCTGCCTACACCACACTCCTGCCTACACTGAGCAGCTGAGATGTTTCCCACATCTTTTGGATCTTTATGGTGGTTTTATATTGCATGTAATACAGTTCTTCTTAGTAGAATTAACATTTAACAAAATCACCCACAGCCAGATTGCACCATAATTTTCACTTTACTTAATGCCTTACTCTGCAGGCGGTCCTCAAGTTATTATTAACTCAATAGAAGTGATAGAATATTGTTCTATATGGAACAGGTACGTTTTCTATTTTGCAACATCAATCACATTTTAGTTGGATACCCTTAATCAGGACCCCTTAGACACACACAGAAACACACACAACTTGCTCAAGAAGCTTAAACAAGGAAGGAGATATTCCAGATATATCTGAATACTTCCAATGTATTAGACCTGGCCATTTATGATGTGAAAAATTTGACCCTGCTCTTTTTCACATACTCAGCCTGATTTTGCACTACAAGAAACCAGGTGCTGCTGCCTTCATCCTCTGTACAAAACCTTGGCTTCAGTCTTACACAAATTTCTTTACTTGATGTCTCCAGAAAGAGCAGGAATATCTTTACAGCCATTTGCGGAGCCAGTGTATGATGCAAAATCCATTCATAGCACAAACACCCGAGAGAATTTTAAGTAAATAATATGCAAGCTTATAAAACTATTTTGTAAAGATTAATGTTTTTTATCCTTACTTCATTAATATATCATTAAATATACCACCTGTTCTCTATTAGAAGGAACTGACTACTTCTGGCAGCTTAGCTACATATTTGATGGTGATACCCACAGCTTTGTCCTAAGGCCATGTCAGCTACAAATGCTTGAGTCTGGCCTTAAATATTTCATGATGTGTCCTATTCAGTCTCCAACAACTGTACCAAGGCATTGTGCACTAAATGTACATTGGTTGGAAAGGTCTATGCACTGCAGTCCAGTTGCACAGATTTCACTTTGATGAGAAAAATATGTAGAAAGCGTTTGTATTCGTGAACAAAACCAAAAAGAAAATAAATAAAAGATAATTACACAAGAGTACTGCAGCTCATTATAGGTCCCTACAGTTTTTTTAGGTGGAAATGGAGAAAGAAGGAAACTGGGAATGAAGAGAGTGGGAAAAAGGGGGAAGGAAAGAGATTTTTCTTATTCCTTCTAACCCCATGGCCGATTATTAATTTCAAAGTAATTGTGGGGCACAATTCTGAATAATATATGTAGTAAAATGTAGAGCATGGCTCTGTTTAAAGGTGACAACTTCCCAGAGGAAAACAAAACATAGCTGAGCAGCACACGAAAGTAAGAATTTTGAGATGGCTGTTCCTTGGCAGATGAATCTAGTACCACTAGCTAAAAACCACCTTCCCTTCTCAGCATTACAGAATAGCTATTTTGAGCTTCCCAGGGAGGTGGCTGAGTCACCATCCCTGGAGGTAGTTAGAAGACGGGTGGATGAGGTACTGAGGGACATGGTTTAGTGGTTGATAGAAATGGATTTGATGAATAGGTTGGACTTGATGATCCTGAGGGTCTTTTCAATCTAGTGATTCTGTGATTCTGTGAGTTCATCGTATTGTCAGCTACACAGTTGCCTTCCAGAAAACAAAAAGGGAATACCTTTTCTAGGATAAACATGCAGATAAAATTAAAACATTGATTTTTTTCATTGCATTGGTGAGTTTAAAATATTCCATGCATAGCAAAACTATGCATTTGTGGTAAAAAAGAAAATATTTGAAAAAAATCTGTAATCCCAACAATAAGAAGAACAGTGCCTTCAGTATAAAATTACTACTCATACTGAACTCCTTATAGAGCCTTTTTTTCCAAGGGATTTTTCAATATATTCCCTTTAACTTTTATAGACAAAAGCTGTTAATTCATTTCCTAGAGGCCAAAATTTTTCTTGGCTTTTAAGAGAAAGAAATGAAGAATCTGCCTGAATTTACTTCAACTCGATCTCAGACATGTCCATGTGGCTCAAGTGCGGGAATGACTAGAAAATAGGACAGATACCATGATAGGTGATACACAGATAGGTCCAAGGTACAAAGAAGGAGGAGACGTATTTTGTTTTCTAATTAACTTTCTTTTATGAGAGTAAATACTCTCATAAAACAGGATCTATAATTAATATGAAACTACCTATCTGTGAAGACTATACCCTTATGAAAAATGATGGAACACTTTTGCTCAGCCTTTCTGTATTTTTTAAACATCTACCAAAGAGTTATGAGATGACTTAGTATTTCAAGTACATGAAGCAAAGTCCTAGAAAATGCATATGCCAATCAATCCTGAAATGGCAGAATCATAGAATCACAGAATCACAGAATTGGAAGAAACCTTAATGATCATCCAGTTCTAACATCCTGCCATAGGCAGGGACATCTCCCATTGGATCAGGCTGCTCAGGGTCCCATCCAACCAGGGCTAATAATTAATAAACCGTAGTGCTATTTTAAATATATACATATTTCTCAATTGAATATATACAACTTAGAAACTGACCTAACTTCTCTCACTGTACAGCTTCACCTGGAAAATAGGAAGGAAGTGTTTTCCTATTTTAAATTTTAATCTCAGCTTCTGGTTCCTGAGCAGCTATTAACATGATGGAATACTTTTGTTTCAGCAGACCCCTTTCATCATCTCCTCAACAACAATTTCTCATTTTCTGGTTGACAGGATTACACAAATGTGCTTATGCAGTGAAAACAAGAATACTTCCTTTTAGTAGAGAATAGTATGGAGGGGCATGATAAGACATAAAAAAAGACTGAGGAGAACTTATTGGAGGGTGGTTAGGCATTGGAACGGTCTGCCAAGGGAGGTGGTTGAGTCACCGTCCCTGGAGGTGTTTAAGGTTAGTGTAGATGAGGTGCTTAGGAGCATGATTTAGGGATTGGTGGGAATGGTTGGACTTGACGATCCAGTGGGTCTCTTCCAACCTGGTTATTCTGTGATTCTGTGATCTCCAGTTGATCCTGTAGTGGGATGGCTTGCCAGGTAAAGTTTCTCCAGCAGCGAGGCTGTAATCAGTCAAAGATGCAATCAGATGGATTATATCATATTTAATTGTAGCCTCAATGTGCTGAAATATTGTATGTCTTTCTAAATGTCTCAGGAGCATTTACACTAGCCAATATGGGGAATGTGGCTGTAGTGCAATATTTAGTGAAATATAATGTGAGAAGGCGGGAAACTCATAGTTGGTTCAGAACTATCTTCAACAGTGTCAGCACATATTTGCCAGTTAGTATGCTAGAATAGGTATGCCCTTTTCAACTGTCGGCTTCTGGAGAAGTATTCTGTATCTTTGTCTGTGTTTGTAAAGGTGTTTATATGCGTATTTTTTCCCCACTTGTGACCTGAGCTGACCTGATCCAATGGAGTCTTAGTCCATGTTAGCATAGCACTGAGTTCAAGCTAGTATATTTTGCTTTTCAATAGGGGTTAAATGCACAATGCAGGAATATATCATCGTGCTCCATATGCTGGTCCAGGTGGAGTTCCTGGGCAAAACAATCCTTGTCAGTTTTCAGGGAAGTTATCAATGCTCATAAATATCTAAAGGGTGAGTGTCGAGAGGATGAGGTCAGACTCGGTTCAGTGGAGTCCAACAACAAAGAAAGGGGCACCAGGAAGGAACATAGGAAGTTTCTTTTGAACATGAGGATGACATTTAGGGTGACAGAGCACTGGAACAGGCTACCCAGAGAAATTGTGGAGTCTCTTTCTGTGGAGATATTGAAAACTTGCTTGGACAGTCTCCTGTGCAACCTGCTATAGGCAACTCTGCTTTGGCAGGACTGGACTAGATGATCTCCAGAGGTCCATTCCATATCCTATCATTCTGTGATTCCATCTACATTCACCTACAGAAGCCTTTGCTAAATCTAGCTTGTGAAGACAATGGAGAAAATGAACAGTCTCATGGCTAAGCAGATGGATGTAAATCTTAACATTTGCCATCAGATCTGATTTTGTAAACAAGTTATTTGTGAAGCTTTAAAAACAACATCTTCTCTATTGCTTTCCTGATAAGTTGGATTCTTGTAAACTTAATGAATGTTTTCTCCATGTTTGTTTTTTTTTTTATCCCTGAGTGTGAAATACTGAAGATTCCTTTGCAAGATACAGGGAAGTTTGTCTAATGGAGGCAGAATCTTGCTGTTGCTACTGGTGCATGATCTTTTACAGATTTTAGAAAGATCTTTTCGAGAAGATTTTTGAGAAGCCAAGAAAAGGAACACATGCCTCTATGGATCCTTAAGTATCTGATCAACAACCACCTACTATTTCTCTGGAATTGGGTGGCACAGAGTGTAAAAAAAAGAGGAAATATGGACACAGTCTTTTTCACTATATTTCTGATTCTTTCCTAATAAATTGTGATTCTGGTGTTCTTTACTTTTTTGGGGGGTTGCAACATAGATTCTTCACAAAGAAGGAGTAAAAAATTATTATTTTAGCTTCGAAAGATTAATTCGTTCTCTAGTATAACAGGACCAGTGCAGTGCCTGACATAAGGCTGTAGTTTAGCCCAACACACCATTGTCTGCTCCTGCATTTGGTGGATATTTTTAATTTTATTCCTGAGTTTACTTCTACTACGTGCCTTGACATGTCTCTTGTGCACAGACTAAACAAAAAATGCGTGAGACCTGCAAGAGAATATCTTGGACAGAATCCTCTAGGGAATACTGCCAAAGTGCAAGGAAGATTCACAGCAATCACAGAATCATAAGATATTTTGGATTGGGAAGGACCTTAAAGACTATCCAATTCCAACCCCCCTGCCATGGGCAGGGACACCTCCCACTAGACCAGGCTGCTCAAGGCCCCATCCAACCTGCCCTTGAACACCTCCAGGAATGGGGCAGCCACAACTTCCCTAAGCAACCAGTTGCAGTGCCTCACCACCCTCATTTTGAAGAAATTCTTCCTTATGACTAGTCTAAATTTGCCCCTCTCCAATTTATAGCCATTAATAAAGTAGTTAAACAAAAATGGATAAAATCATTAGCTAGAAATGTAGAATTTTCTCATTCTGCATTTTTCCCCAAAATATAGGAACTACAGCTAATGCATTCTTGTGCAATTTATTACTTGCTTCTACAATTCATTGAAACCGTGGTTTGTTTTTTTTTATTTTTATTTTTCTTTTAATCAAATGCTAAACATTCGGCACAGTCACATAGGAAAAACTGAATTATGCCAAGTCTTGATAGGTTCTTAAACTGGCTTTAATACCTCCATGTGTAGTTGCTTGTGTGCCTTATGGTTCCTTCACAACTGATATTATAGGAAAACTCTCCAGAGCATTATAGATATTGATGTAAGCAGGAGTTATCAACAGACCTAGGCTTTGGGAGAAGTCTGCTTTAACAGTCTGTGAAGCTTGAGTTTATTCTAACTACTATGTGTCCTCAGGCTTGTGAAGGGTTACTGAACTCCTGTCAGGTTTTCATCTGAACTCTCTGTTTTTCAAAAGTTGATCTTACGTCCCTATGGAAGCAGAGTTTATTGGATTTTCTTTGCTTTCCCTCTGTTGTATAAACAATAAATAAATCAGACCTGTTAGCATTCAGGATCTTTTATAAAGTGAACTCTCTGGGCAATTTTATTTGTCCTACTAGGTGCCAAATGGCCACATGGTAAGAGTTAAGACCTTGTCTAAAATAATTAAAGCACCTTGAAACTGAATTCTTCTCTGTTTATGATGAACACTACATGGTTTGATAAAAAATATGGAGCGGTTAGTTTTATAGTGTTCTCTAATGTAAATGGGTAGGATGATGCACTCCTTCCTCACAATACACAAACCTCCTCCGAACTATTTTGGCCAGAGGTGCATCCACTGATATGAATATCTCCTCACATTAGTCTGTAACAAACGGAGTTTCAAGGATTGAAATTCCCCAAGGGATCATTTCAGACCACTCCTTAAACCTGCTCCTAGCACCTTCCCACCTTACCATTTGCCAGGGTGCCTGGGGGAAAACCATGCTGTGTCTGACTGCTCCTTGCATGATGCCCTTACAGCTCAAGCACCAGAAATTCTAGTGCTCACACACGAGCCAGCAATGTGCCCAGGTGGCCAAGAAGGCCAATAGCATCTTGGCTTGTATCAGAAACAGTGTGCTCAGCAGGACATGAGAGGACATTCTGCCCCTGTACTTAGCACCGGTGAGGCCGCACCTCAAATACTATGTTCAGTTTTGGGCCCCTCACTATAAGAAAGACATTGAGGTGCTAGAGTGTGTCCAGAGAAGAGCGATGAAGATGGGGAAGGGGCTGGAGAACAAGTCTTATGAGGAGTGGCTAGTGGAACTGGGGTTGTTTAGCCTGGAGAAAAGGATGTTGAGAGGAGACTTCATTGCTGTCTACAACTACCTAAATGGAGGCTGTAGTGAGGTGGCTGTTGGTCTCTTCTCCCAAGTGATAGGTGATAGGATGAGAGGAAATGGCCTCAAGCTGAGCCAAGAGAAGTTCAGATTGGACATTAGGAAAAACTTCATGGAAAGGGCTACCAAGCACTGGCAGAGGCTGCCCAGGGAGGTGGTTGGGTCAACATCCTTGGAGGTATTTAAAAGGCAGGTCGAATAAGTCCTTAGAGATATGATTTAGTAGTGGAAAGGTATGATTGAACTTGATCTCAAATGTCTTTTCCAACCTAGGGGTTCTGTGATTCTACTTCTGTACAGACTCACTCTCAGGCAGTCGAAACCTGTTTCTGTAGCTCAGTAAAAAAACGTTGTAATCCCTTTCTTTTGCAACAGCATGTAAGGACAGTTATGCACCACAACAGCTAAAGATAACTCCTTAGAGACGGATAAGTGCATTGGACTAGAGAAGTTGATTATATTATCTAAAACAGCATCATGAAATCAAGACATGAATGCAAGCGTTGAAACAAGATATCTGGCTATGGTTCTGTCATACTGAGCAATATTTTTCATACTATTTTTAGTTCAGGACATGGTTGAAAAGACTACAATAGTGAGACCATACCAATGCAGTTAATGGGATAGAAGTTTGAAAGTTGGATTAATGGTGGATTTCTGGCCATTAAACCAAACAAATAATAATAATGAAAACCTCTGTTGTCTTGGGAAACTGATTTCTGCCTCTGAGTCAGGAGCAACATTATCAAATTTTACCATGTATCATCACAAACACTTAGCTACGTGAAGTCTTGACAACTGGTGTCGTTGCTGTCCTGTTGTTCCTCCTCATCACTATGCAAGTCTCTTGTTTATGGAAACAAGATATCAGTCCAGATTTGGAGAATGACTAAGTGTTTTGGGGTGAGTGAGCACTGAGGATGGCTGTAGATAAATTAAAGATCAGTTAGGGATCAGCTAAGATGTTTCTTCATATTTTTTTCAGAGATGACTGAACTGTCTTGCCCAGCAGCTTAGATATACAAAGGGAAATACATGAAAATGATACTAAATGAAGAGAAATAAAAATAACATTACTTTGAGACACTGCTCAGATAATTTGCTGAGGTCTCACCCAAATCATTCATAAGATTTTTATGAACCTGCATGGAACAAAGATTTGGGTCAGCAAATTTGATTTGGGCAAGGATGTGGGGCAAGGCACATACTAAAAATGTTTTGTAGAGTGTAATGGAGTTTCACATTGGCCAGGAAAGGCTGAGTTGCTAAAAAGATTTCATCTTACAGGCATGAAAAATGCTGTGTGAAACCATTACTCTTAAATTATTGTTTAGAACATTTTCTTAGGCTAAATCTTTGGGGACTATAAGAGTAATAGTGGAGGGTTTTTTAAAGGCATTCAATGCACTGCTTTTGTCTGTGTCATTAATCTTTTTATTGATATTGAAGAGAGGTTTTAGTCAGCTCTAGGCTACATCTCCAGTGATATTTGATAAGTTCTGAGCAATGTTCTCAACAAAATATCATTGTAATTAAAACCAAGAAACAGCCTGATGGAACAAAAAGTTTTTTGTACTCTTCCTGGTTTATTCTACCCAATTCATCATCCCCATGATGATCAATGTAATCAATGGAGGAAAATAAAAAAGCAGCATGTACTTGACACCTGACTGGAATAAGCAAGAGTTTGGGAAGAAAGTTTTTTACCTGTTTTACCTCCAAATTGGGTACCTCCCAAGTGATATGTTTCCAAACACAAATCTTAGGTTGGTAATGTTTATGCTGAAAACAATAATCTTATTTTTTTTCCCCTTATAAATATTTCATGCCCTTTAATGGTCTGATGGCCTTCTTTTAGAAGTTCATTAGTTAAACATAACATTGTGTTGGCCCATATATAAAGACTGATGGAATTAGAATAATGTAAATGGATTACGATTTCTTCAGAGAGTGTCCTGTAGTATTTTGCTGGAGGAAGTGAAGCAATTTATGACTGGTAGGACTTCAAATTTATAAACCAGTATCGCTCTAGAGAGATGAAGATAATAAACAGCAATGTTTGTTTCTCCACAAGAAATTCATAGGAAATCTAAGTAAAGTATAAAGCTACATAATAAATTATCTGTTTAGAAAATACACTATCAATGCATAAAAAGGCTCTAAAAAGTGCTAAGTGCACGTATGAGCAGCATACTCAAAACATACTTCTCACCAAGGTGACTGGAACTGAGAAAAAAAATAGTCTTTGTCATAGCTGCATCTTTATTAATTGTACCTGGAAAAAAAAGCAGTTAATGTATGAAGCACAGCAGTAAAACACCTTAGACTGGATATGAAGATGAGTGGTCTTTTCTTATGATCAGTGTAGGATCTGACTTCAATTAGGGCTTTAATTGATAATGATATTTGTGATATTAATGATATGTGACTCTTCCGTTTTGAAAACAGAAAATAATGGGTATAAAATTCACTCATATTTAAAAGAAAAGCCTTTTAGCTACTTCCAAAAACCACTTTTGAGTGTACAAAGGAAACATGAAATTAGAGTGCCAAGATTTGGGAGAATGTGACACTTTCCTGCACATACTTTAATATGCAGGTATGCTCTAAGCTGTTGTGCTAATGATTTGCATTTCTATTTAAGTTAGGTGGTACCTCGAGGAAGCAAAGAAATTGAAAATTTTCTTGGTATTCCTATTACTAAAATAATTAATAAAATCACACAGGCAGTTTTAATTCAGACACTGTCCCTATTTTGAGTGTTTGATTGGGGAAACAAAATGTATCTTTTTTTTCCTGTTGTTTTCACTTATTGTCTTTTTAATCTACTTTTTTTTTTAATGCAACAAAGTTGCATTAAAATATTTAAGCTTCAAATAATTAAGCTGACAACAAAAAGATGTTTTATATGGAATCTTTTTAGCATCTATCAGGATTGATTTTCAGTGGGACTAGCATTCGTAGGTACTGTGGTTTGTCTTGTTTGAGATAACTGTGAAGCAGTAGCTGGCAGGCATCCTCAGCAATCACTTTGGGTTCAGGGAGCAGTACAGGGACTCTTCTGCAGGCACTCTGGGTGAAGTCACTCTACTTTAGAATAATGGAATCATAGAATCGTTAGGTTGGAAAAGACCTACGAGATCATCAAGCCCAACCATACCTGTTCACTACTAAATCATATCGTTAAGCACATCATCTACCTGCCTTTTAAATACCTCCAGGTATAATGATGCAATCATCTCCCTCAGCAACCTCTGCCAGTTCCTGAGAACCCTTTTGGTGATGAAATTTTTCCTAATGTCCGATCTAAGCTTCCCTTGACACAACCTAAGGCCACTCCTTCTTGTCCTATCACATGTCACTTAGGAGAAGAGACCAACAGCCACCTCCCTACAACCTTGTTTTAGGTTGTTGTAGAGAGAAATAAGGTCTGTCTTCAGCCTCCTCTTCTCCAGGCTAAACGACCCCAGCTCTCTGGACACACTCGGGCAGCTCAATGTTTTTCTCATAGCGAGGGGCCCAAGACTGAACACAAGATCTGAGATGTGGTCTCACCAACGCTGAGTACAGGGGGAGAATAACTTCCCTGGACCCGCTGGCCACGCTGCTTTTGATACAAGCCAAGATGCCATTGGCCTTCTTGGCCACTTGGGCACACTGCTGGGTCATGTTCAGTCCACTGTGGATCAACACCCCCAGGTCTTTCTCTGCCAGGCAGCTTTCAGCCACTCTTCCCCAAACTTGTAACACTACATGGTGTTTTTGTATCCCAAGTGCAGGACTCGGCACTTGGCCTTGTTGAACCTCATCCTGTTGGCCTCAGCCTCATCAATCTAGTGTGCTCAGATCCCTCTGTAGAGCCTCTCTACCCTCCAGCAGAACAACACTTCCTCCCAGTTTACTATTGTCTGCAAACTTGCTGGGGGTGTACTCAATCCCCTCATCCTGGTCATTGATAAAGGTATTGAATGGGGCTGGACTCAGTACCAAGCCCTGGGGACACCACTTGTGAGGAGCAATATAAATTTGAATGTAAAGGTACCTAGTTATATCATGCCATGCCTTACTACTTTTCTCCTGGGCCAGAGAATAAACTCTGTGCATCTGTCCAAAAGGCCAGTCTTCAAATCGCTATGTTTAGTCTGGTTTATTTCAGTTGAAGCATGGTTTAGGGAGCACTCATACAATCAACCATCTACGGCTCAGAGGGAATGGTAGTGCCTGATGTGGGAGCTATAGTAAAAAGTTTGCGGTAACCTAGTTGCCTAGTTGATAACACTCCAGCAGGATGACATAATTCCTCCAAAAGAACATCTGTATGTAGCCTAAGTTCCAAGGTGAACAGCATATACCTGAGTGTTTTTGAGTTCTTAGAAACAAATCCATAAATGGAGTATTCAAAGAGAAATGAAGTGGTGTTTTTTTTTACCACAGAAATGTCTAACTTCAACCCCATGATCACTGCAACATTTGCACTAAAGACAGAACTAGGCAGTATCCATTGTATATTATTCAGAGATTGTCTTTAATGGAGACAATGGAGATTGTCCTTAATGATGTCCTGTTAGGCAGACCACCTCCTTGGGGTTCTTATCAAATGTTTATTTGTTAATAATTCCTAATATATGTCCTTGCTACAGCTGTTTATGGATATTGACAGGAGTGTCTAATGAGGAGGGATGAGGTATAAATCTGTGCTATTATTATTTTTATTAATCTGCACCCTATTCAAGCTAATTATTTGTGAGTATTTCATAAATGACTGACATTGCAGTGTCACCAGAATTGATACTTCTGAATGTTTATGCAAATCTACAATGATCCACTAATCCAGATAGAACCAAACTGGCTGTATGCACTAAAGAATTATTCCATTTGTCTTTTATTTTTATCACATGTCTTCTCCACGAGGGGCTTGCTTTCTAGTAACATGTTCGTAAACTGAGGAGGGAGATGAAGGATTGAAAATGTTTTTCCTAATATAATTTGTTCTGTCTTTTTTTTTTCCCTTGTGACTGCAAACAGACAGATAGTTAAAAGACCCAAATGATGTGCATGTGCAGGTATAAGCACAGGGAAACAATAAGCAGAAGATAGGTAATATTTCTGAATGGCAGAAAAATGCCCAAAAGTCACATTAAAAATGTCAGGAATAGTTAGATCCGAAAAAAAAAAAAAAATATCCCAGAAAGCTTCCATTAAACATTAACATAAAATTTCCATTAAAAAGTATCGTAAGCATAATTGAAGGCATTTAACAATCTGGTACAGCGAACATCCAATCTCCTAAAAATAATTTGTTCTACAGATAATTACCACTTGGTTGAACCATTGTTTATGGTTATTAAATAATTATTCAAGTGTACAGCTTTGGAAACATAAATGTTCCATGTCTCCTGATAAAGAAGATCACGTTAAATACTAAATATGCACAATATAATATTCAATTCACTTACCATATTCCGTAGCAATAATAGTTACCAAGAGAAATCGTTAGTTTTCTGCTTTCATTATTATGGAAAGGAAAAATACTACATTACTAGATTTTACTTCTTAACTTTATGACACACTTCACCTTTTCCCAGGGACAAGAGATGACACTTAATAAAAGCTGTGTCTGAGATAATCAAAAGAATTTAAAGAAGACTTATCAATGAAATAAAGTATTGATTCTTTCTTTGATGGTCGTATCTGTCCCTCAGCTCTCCTTGGTTGCTAGTTTTGGGCTTATTAGTTTTATTTTTTCTAAAATGCTTTACCTCCAGTAGCATCCCTCAAAGTTTAAGATACTATTTCTTCATATCAGCTTATTGCTCTCAGCTAACTCAGAGCATTTCTGGGCTTCTCTTTCTTCAGTGTCAGCTTTCAGATGTCACCCTTCTTTACACTTGAGCCTGGATGTTAGTAGTCAACTGAATCTCAAGCTGTATTCAACTCATATTATTTCTTTTGATTTTCATTACAACAAAGCGGTAGGTATTATGTTGCCAACCAGTTACTGTTTAAGACTCACTGTAAGCCATAGAAATCTTTGTAATGTAGCAAGAATTATATTTACATGATTTCTGTTTGTGGACTAAAATTTTAATTTAGTAACTCCTAAGTTAAAACATATTTTTAATCATTTTGGAGGAACACCTAAGAGAAATCAGCACAGGTCTGTACACGTACATAGAAACCTGCCTTTTCAGAAATTCTTGGCTTCTGCTTTTTGATGTATCTGGACACTCGTGTGAGCACATATCCCTTAGTGAAGAAGTGTTGTGTCCAGCCAGTCCATCAATGCTCTGTTATGCAGGTGCTGTTCAGCTACTTATGAAGTGATCTTTACACCTCAAGATATTGTATTTGCTAAAGACATCCCCTACAATAACTACAGCCAAAATCACAAGAATTCTACATTTTTTACAAGCCAAGCATCACCGTGAATGTTTTTCATTAGATTTACAACAGATTTATAAACTTTGTGGAAACTATAGAAACTCATAAAAATTGAAATGCAAACATTAGCACAAATTAGCATGGCTTGTCTTAGAAACTCATGTAATTAGCTGTACTTCTCAGCTTCAGGCTAGCCATACTTTATTTACATAGCAACACAGTGGTTTAGCTCTTTGAAATGCAGAGTTAAGAAAAAGTTGCATAATTTATTTTCTTGTCTTTATCCAAATTTGTCAATGTTTCATTGTCAATGGTATGTTTCAAGTCATTCAATATCCAGTGAATCACATTTATCTTATCTTACCATAAGGGCTGCAGTATTTTCTTATTTCTTTGCATAGCTGACACTGAGAGTTTTTAACAAAAAGGGAGCAATTTTATTGATTAGAATAATTTTGCCAAAACTAGCAAGTACTTTTCAAATAAATTTCTGTGCTGTGTTTGAGAATGAATGGCACGGCAATGATCAAAGAACAATGATAAATATCTTCCTTCCTTTTCAAATTAAACTCTTCTCTTCATAATCGAACAAGGGTCCCATTGAATACAACGGAATTTCTGATTTGACAAATGAAGGGAAGTAAGCTAAGGTCTGGAATGGGCAATTTGTTTTAAGCCATCGAGTTATAAATGGGCAGAACAAGCGGTTGTGTGCTGCTTAGTTGTCAGCCAGGGTTAAACCGTAACACAGTCACACAGAAGGCGCCGCTGAGAATTTGTAACTGAGACCTTTTATATATGGATGCATATGGAGGAAAGCAAGAGTGAATGAGCAATATCCTGGCAAGACTGTCTGCCACCAGGGCTAAAAACAGGGCTGCTGGGACAGAAATGAACAGCATGACACACCAAGAACTCGTCCCTTCACAGAGGAAGCATATCTTCTTCCTCTAGCTATTCCTGGGGGATGTGGGGACTCACCTTTCCTGTCCAGCTCTCTCAGCTCTACCTGCTCAAAGAATGTTAAAGGAAAAGGAGTAGGGAGGAGAATTAAAAACAGAGGAAGGTTGATGAATCTCCCTACGTCTGTTATCACATTGTACTATCACTCCTTGTGTACAGGTACAAATAAAAGCCCTAAAGCAGGAGTAAGGAGGCAATTTTCAGTAGTGACAGAGCAGGCCTATGACCTGGTCTTAGATAACATCATGTCTCAAGGTGAAAAGTGATGAAATCCACAAAATAACCATCTCTGCCCAAGCTAAGGCCAGATCTCGAATGGTTAACAAGGATGATAAGCATCCTAGTCTTCAAGCTTGTAAGCTGAAGTCAGTGTGACACTTTCTGCTGAAGACTCCTTATTTTAAGAAGATGGCTTGGCTCTAGCTCTCACGAATTGTTCACTTAATTGTTCAAACAACTGGTTATAAACATCCCAGATCTTCCACTAACCCCTCAGTTTTCTGTAAGTAGTAATTACCCACACATACAGAATGCACTAATGACTTACCACTTCTCCTTTGATAACAAGCTGCTTCCTTCCAATTTTTCACAACTGCTTCCTTCCCTATTATTTCAGTAGAATAAGTTAAATTTAAAGCCGTTTTCAGCTTCCCTCTGTCTTGAAGTTCTATTCTAGCTTCTAGTCTAGCTTCTATTTCAGATTTATGTTAAAAAGTTCATTCATATCTTCCAGCTATCCTGTGTTTTAATGAAAGCCAATAGCCTCATCCTATAAGCCTCAGCCTGATGAATGAAATTATGGAGATACAAGTCCTAAAGAGTTGCCTGGATGGGCATAAGGCTGCACTGGCATTGGAAAGTTCAGAATAATGCATGATTTTCTTAATGAGAATTGAAAGGTCTTACTTCATGTCAACTTGCTTAGAAATAAATTGGAAGCTACATCTCTCAAAAACATGGCAGGAGGCATCTAATTTGGAAAAGTGGTACCAGAACTCACTGACAAGCTATTTACATCCTACTTGGCCCATGTAATCTGGGAGCGTAAAGAGAAAAGCATTACAAAAAACCTGACTTTGTCTTCTCTTGCTAGCTGCAGCATAATACTAAAAATAGCTATATATTCTGTTACCTGTAGTATGAGTTTCTCTTAGAGCTAATGTTTTGGAGGGTTCTTTTCTTCATAGCTAAGTCTCACCCAGATTTTGGTAAGCCATCTGTTAAACGAAATAATATAGTGCTCCTTCCAAATTGCAGGGATAGTAATTCCAGCAGTTAATAATAAGAGATGAAATAATACATACTGAGTAAGTCTAGTAGAGTAATTATCAGCTCTTAATAAAGCTAAAGTAGAGGATAATAGGCGATTCATTTAAAATGAAATTACATATTTTTTCCCACCAAAGAGAACCGATTTCTGCACAATACCACTACATATGAATCTGAGCACATTTACCCACATGCTCTTAAACATAAATCACTGCTGACAATGACACTAACAACAGAGTAGGAACATCCTCAATCTGTTTAATGGATGAAATCCAGTTTGTGCAGGGACCTGAATAGCACTAGGCAAGAAATATGACCATTGCAATTTTAGATAATGAAATAACAAGGGATTCAGAAAATACTCAGAGAATGCAAGCTCTAAGTCCTCTTGAATCTGATATATCACGAGTTAAACACTTTATTTTTGAAATACAGTTTTTTGAATTTATACTGTGGCCATGTATCTGACACAGCAAATCAAATTGGTGTATATTCCATGTTACTAGAAATTGTGCCTAAACTTCAGGACCCGAATACAAATATGGCCCGAAAAGGAGGAATTACAAGGTATTTTTTTTGATTTCTGGCACAGCCTTTTCATCCAGGAATTAAATATTAGACTGCATTGAGCAACTCATATAGAACTTTTTATCCCTGTGGAAGCTGAGTTCAGGTCTAGGGCTGATTTGAGTTTTACCTGACAGGTTCTTGAGGTGCTGTTTCTGACCAGACATATCTACCACTGACTTCTTGGGGAGCTGATAACACAGCTGTGTAAGAAAACCTGGACCTTCTCAGGGAGCTGGCATGCATGTCAGGCTCGAGGAGTGTTCAGAGGTCTGGAAAAAAAGGCCTGTTCTGAGAACATTATTAATGACATGTTGTTTAGATACTGTTATTAATTAATACTGAAGAAAAAAAGTGATCACTTAAGTCAGATAATTCCTTTGTTATCTCAGTTGCATATGTTTACATAACATATTTTTAGAAATCTGTTGTTTCTAGAGAGGAAGTGTTACCTTAGACTGTTTTCCCTATAGCTGTCATTTAAGATACACTAGAAGCAGTAGAAGACCTGCTTTCTTTGTTTTTTTCATTACAATTAGGTTTTTTTATCATTGAAATCTATGCTTCATGAATAGTAATATTGTACTTTCATTTGGAAAGTGAAAATAATATAGACAATCAATCTGAGATGCAAAAAAGATCTTTGAAAGAAATGTAGCTGGGCACATTTTCAAGTATTTTCCTAAGGCTGTAAAATATATAGATCTGTATACAAGCTTTTAAAAAATATAAATTATCTACCACAATTAAAACAAAAATGCAAAGCACTAATCCTATTATAACGGATATATGTATGTACTATATAGAGCCCTGGAAACTGGAAAATATCCATTCACACAACTGCAGTGTAACGGACATAGACCCTTAATTGAGTAAAAAGACTACCACTTCCTCCATAGCTTATTATATTGATAGTTTCCTGCACAAACTCAGATGGCTTTTTTTAAAGTTAAGCCTAGCGTAAGCTAAAGACACATTATGTTTTTTTTCTGATGTTTCTTCATGAAGTTAGTGGAATTACACTAGTAAAAACTTGGTATAAGAACAATGCTTATGCCCTTTAGGTGCTGGTACATACTAACTATTTTGGAATAGAATCATAGAATCATAGAATCATAGAATAGCTTGGATTGGAAGGGACCTTAATGATTATCTGGTTCCAACCCTGCTGCCATGGGCAGGGACACCTCCTACCAGATCAGGCTGCCCAAGGTCCCATCCAACCTGGCCTTCAACATCTACGGGGATGGGGCAGCCACAGCTTCCCTGGGCAACTTGTGCCAGTGCCTCACCCCTCTCATGGCAAAGAAATTCTTCCTTATGTCTAGTCTAAATCTGCCTCTCCCCAGTTTATGACCATTGCCCTTAGTCCTATCACTACAAGCCTTTGTAAAAAGTCACTCCTCAGCTTTATTGAAGGCCCCCTTCAGGTACTGGAAGTCGCTATAAGATCTCCTTGGAGCCTTCTCTACTTCAGGCTGAACAAGCCCAAATTTCTCAGCCTGTCTTTGTATGGGAGGTGCTCCAGCCATGTGAACATCTTTGTAGCCCTCCTCTGGGCCTGTGCCAACACTTCCATAACTTCCTTATGCTGAGGCTTCCAGAACTAGGCATAATACTCCAGGTGAGGTCTCACAAGAGAGGAATAGAGGGGCAGAATCACTTCCCTTGGCCTGCTGGCTACACTTCTTTTCACAGAATCACAGAATCACTGGTTGGAAAAGACCATCAGGTCCAACCATTCCTATCATTCACTAAACCATGCCCCTCAGCACCTCATCCACTCGTCTTTTAAACACCTCCAGGGAAGGTGACTCAACCACTTCCCTGGGCAGCCTGTTCCAGTGCACAATGACCCTTTCCGTGAAAAAATTTTTCCTGATGACAAGCCCGTACCTCCCCTGGTGGAGTTTAAGGCCATTCCCTCTTGTTCAGTGCCCTGTCACATGGGAGAAGAGGCCACCACCCTCCTCTCCACAACCTCCTTTGAGGTCTCCCCTCAGCCTTCTCTTCTCCAGGCTAAACAACCTAAGTTCCTTCAGCTGCTCCTAATAAGATGCAGCCCAGGACATGCAGCCCAGCACAGGATTGGCTTTCTGGGCTGTGAGTGGACATTGCCAGGTCATGTCAAGCTTCTCACGAACCAGCAACCCCAAGTCCTTCTCTGCAGGGCTGCTCTCAACCTCATCATCTCCCGCCCTTTATTGAAACTGGGGATTTGCCTGACCCAGGTGTGGGATTCAATAGTTTAGCTGGAATATTAATGAGGGGCTTCTAAGAGCATTTGTTTGCTGAAAAATATTCCTTTTCTAGTACTACTGTCAAAAAATTTCAATGATAGTCAGTACTTTGAGCTAGATCTATTTTATTCATGGTTTTATACATACTAAAATACAACATAAATCATATAATTCTGTTACAGGATTTTGTTCTGAGAAGGTTTCCAACCACAGAAGGTTCATGTTCTGACGTGGCTGACATTCACACCTGGATGGGGATACAGGACGATGACTGCATGAAAACAGCTTTCTTTTTGGTGTTTAAGTGTTGACTTACATTCTCACCCTTTTAGGGACTACAGAAGATGTGTCCAACTGGAGTCAATACGTTTTGTCGTAATGTCCTGATACTGCAATGCATAATCTTATCCCAAATTTCTATTATTCCATTCTGAAGTATTAGGATCTTTTTTTCCCGTACTACTCAACAGACATTTAAGGTTTCTGTCTTTTGACACTTCTAATCTTGAAATTTCAGTACTCTACTCTATTAGCTTCCAGTTCAAATCAATGCCATTTGTTTTAAATTATTGCTGAGTTTATAGATGTCCTCTTAAGAAAGGCTGTTAATTTAAAAGAATTCTTTTATTGCCCTTTTTTGGTTTGCCTTCTTTTTTTGTTTGTTTTGTTTTTGAAAACCACACAAATCAGGCTGTTTTAGCCCTTATATGAAAAAAAGCTCAGTTCCCTTGATAACTCTGACAGTCTTATCATCTAGTTCTCCCAATATGATTTTTTTTTCTTTTATTATATTTTTAACAGAATGACTAAAATTTCACATGATGCTCCTGAGGAAATACTGCCTCAACTGATGCTTCCTGCCTGATGCTTCTGCAGTCTTTTTTTCCAGTGTCAAAAGGATGGTTCAGAGTTGTGATTGGTCATGTGCTTTTCTTCTCCAAAATCTCCACAACTGAATTCTCAACATATAGTTCAAAAATTTATATTTGGATGTATGTAATATTTATACTTTCAGCTGATAGATTTTATTTTTTTCCATGATTCCTATACTTAAAGCTACCCTGTCTTTTCCTCAGTTATCATAGAATCATAGAGTAGTTTGGGTTAGAAGGGAATTAAAGATCATTCAGTTCCAACCCCCCTGCCATGGGCAGGGACACGTCCCAGTAGATCAGGCTGCCCAAGGCTCCATCCAACCTGGACTTCAACACCTCCAGAGATGGGGCAGCCACAACTGCCATGGGCAACCTATGCCAGTGCCTCTCCACCCTCATGGTGAAGGAATACTTATGTCTAGTCCAAATTTGCCCCTCCCCAGTTTATACCCATTGACCCTAGTCCCATCACCGCAAGCCTTTGTAAAAAGTCCCTCCACAGCTTTCTTGGCATCCCCTTTCAGGTACTGGAATGTCTTCTGTTCTCCAGGCTGAACAACCCCAACTCTCTCAGCCAGTCTTCGTATGAGAGGTGCTCCAGCCCTTGGATCATCTTTGTAGCCCTCCTCTGGACCCATTCCAACAGCTCCATATCCTTCTCATGTTGAGGATTCCAGAACCGGGCACAATACTCCAGCTGAGTTCTCATGAGAGCAGAGCTGAAGGGGAGAAACACCTCCTTCAACCTGCTGACCACACTTCTTTTGATGGAGCCCAGGACACAGTTGGCTTTCTTGGCTGTGAGCACACATTTCCAGCTCATACCAAGCTTCTTATCAATCAGCATCCACAAGTCCTTCTCTGCAGGGCTGCTCTCAATAGTATTGAGATTGAATTGCATTATTATTATTAGTCTCCACTTTGCCTTCTACAGAGATATCACCAGAACATCACCTTTGCACACTCTACTGATTTTACCGTGGACTACATCTCGAAAAGATTCAGACCAGTTCACAATTTTGTGGCATTACTTCTCATTCTTCATGCACAGCTTGGCACAGCTGAAACTAGCTGCTGCTGCTTTGATTATTTGCATAAAAAAGAGCAAGAATATTTCCTTGAAACCTATACAGCAGAATGCTTGAGACTCCCTTAAGGAAATCTGCCATGAAGACCAGGAATAACGTTGAAAAACTGAAAACTGTTCAGTATTGTCTGTGCTTATTTTTTTCTTGGTAAACTGTTTAACATACTGTGGTTTAGGTTGCTTAATGAATACAGTATCCTAAATACATGTGGTAAATACAAGATAGCTACTACATCCTAATGTTCCTATTGGGAATTTATTCTTCTATATCCTGCTCAGGATTCCCTAAAACACTCTCGTATATGCTTCATTTTATTCATGTGAGCATTCCCACTGAAATAATTGAAATTACTTTGGACAGGATGTTATGTAGGTGCATTAGTCCTTGTACAATCCATAGGCTCTGGAAGTCAACTTAAGAATCCACAGCTTGATCCAAAGATGATACCTGACTGATTTGATAATATATTAACTGGAAGTTCCAACACAAGACTATTTCTTATAACATTCTAACCTCTGTGCCTTGATTTCATAGCTATAATTGGTCTAAATTCCCTATTTTCCCATTTCAGTTTATAAGACCTTGTATAATAAGCCATATATATTCCTTTAATCATCATGACTTAGCAAAAGAAGTTTAGAACAAACAGAGAATGTGTATTTAATTTATATAATAGCCAAACTTGATTCAGATTGTGAAAGATCTTTGGGTTTCTTTTTTTTAATGAAGAATTCACATTGATAACTGTTAATGCATTGCTGTATAAAACTTCATCATAAACTAGCAAGTTCTTATACAGTCTTCAAAGTACTGCATTTTAATGTGTTTTAGGCAAGATAATGGATGAAGAACATACTGCCAGCACTCTAGATGTGAACATGAAGTAACTACGTATGGAAAGCTAAAAACAGATGCAGATTTTCAATGCATTTTGAAAAAGCTTTTATAAAGTTGTAGAAATGTAACCTTGACACCATTTTACTATCTTGACTGAGAAGAGTGGAAAGAATAGTGATCCTGGAAATCTGTCCTTTCTGTTGATTTAGAAAAGAGACAAGCATGTGATATTTGGGAATATAGAGGACAGCGAAGGATGGATTTGATGAGATATGGGCAAAGAATATAAGCTTAGTTCTGCAAAGAAGTTCCTTCTGAGATCCAGCTTAGCAGACCCCAACCATGATATTGGAGGACAAGTGATTTTTTGTGATCTGCTGTAGAAACAAAGTAATATGAGGTTTTAGGAGAGGCATTGTCTTTCATGACTGCAATGGTGGTGATATACTGGGATTTTTCATAGAGGAGCAAAAGGCAGTTTTATCAGGTCAGAACTGGGTTTATCCTTGTTGTTGCTCAGTAGGTGTGAGGGATGGAGGAGAGATCTCTAACATACCAGAAACAGAAGGAAACTGCAGAGAAAATCGTGTCTAAACCAGTTGAGAGCTGAGACTACATGTATCCCTAGTACAACTTGAGCGAACGAGGAGACATCTCTTTTCTCCCTATGCTGAAATGTCATCCAAGGAGAAACAAGTAAAACCTGAGCAAGGACGTGTGTCAGATAGTGTAGGTCATAAACTGGCAGTAGGAATGAGAAATAGAGAAATAAGTTTGATGAGTTTTTGCCAGAGCATTCCCAAATAGATAAAAATTGCAACAATCTCAATCCCATCTGTCACATCTTGTCATTTTTGTGTGTATCTAAGACCAGAAAGCATGATTTGTCATCACTGATCAAGGCTTTGTTGGTATTGCTTATGAAGACTCCTGGCTCAGGAGATTTTAAAGAATCAAAACCAAAAGGAAGATCAAAACCACACAAAGTCTCATAAAAAGATTTTGCTCTTTACACACACAGATATTAATCTAAGAGAACAATCCTGTGTCTTCATGATCCATTTGAAATACTTGAATCCCAGGAAGCACAGATTTCTTGAAATGCTTAACTCTAGTAAAACCTAATTAAAACTTATTTATCAGAAATTAAGCAGTTAAAAAACCCATAGAATCATAGAAACATAGAATCATTGAAATTCTTCCTAATGTCTAGTCTAAATCTACCCTTCTCCAGTTTATACCCATTCCCCCTCATCCTATCATCACAAGCCTTTGTGAATAGTCCCTCTCCAGCTTTCTTGTAGGTTGCTTTCAGTTAATGGAATGTTGCTATAAGATCTCCTCAGAGCCTTCTCATAGAGATCTGAGCTTTAGAATCAGTCACTATTTTTTTTTTATTCACTTCTCTGGATAGAAAATAGATTCTTTGGTAACTCATCAGCAAGAACGATGTATCATTGGGGTAACATTATGATGTAATTGCTGTCATGATGTACACGTCTCACCCTTTTTTCCCCTACCCCACCACACTCCACCCTGGATCTTGCCTCATTTCACAATACTCTGTGCACTTTTGATCTCACTCATAGATATCAGAATGAAAGTTGACCTCTCATAGACTAAGCATCCACATCAAAGTGATAAGCTCAAACTGAGAGTTGCAACAGTATGGGCCCAAATACCAAGGCTAAAATACCCAGTGATCCACTCATGACCAGCACAGGTTCTCATACCTTGCTTATCTGTCACACCTGTGTGCTGCTTTGTGTGTATCAGTCACGTGCTGTGACTGTCTGTGGGTTATGTTGCCTCCTAGCATCCTTCTTGCTCTTTCTAGATACTCTCCAGCTTGACTTTGTCATAGTGCAGTGTTCCAGCTGAGGTTTCACTAGTGCTATACTGAGAACAGATTATTTGCTTCTTATTTCTTCTGCAAAAACACTCTAACAAAAAGTAGAGTCAAAAAATAATATTTGCTTTTGTGAACATTGGTTTTCCTTTTTAACCTTTCTGATTTCATGGCATTTGTTCTATTTCAAAGATGACTTTTTGTTGTCATCCTTATCATGGTCTAAAGGGTTTGCTAGCCCTTCCTGCATCATATCACGTGCAAAGAGCATAAACTGAAACTTTATACCATCTTCTGTCTCTGTAGAAAATATCAAATATAACTGAGCTCTGAAGAGTCCCTTTTAGTCTTTAAGACGCCTTCTAATGTGGGCGATAAGTCCATGCTCTCAGTGATTTTGTTCTAGCCAATTGCACTCCTACTTGATGATGATTTCATCTTCACCACGCTTCCTCAGTCACATAATCACAGAATACCACTTGAGAGAGTGCCAAAAATTGTACTGAAGTCAGTGTGTTACAGTTACTACCTTTCCCTTATCCTTTAAATGACTTGTTTAATAAAATAAAATAAAAAAGAAAAAAGTTTGTTAGGCTTGATTTATTCTTCAAGAACTAATGTTGGACAGTTTTTATCACCATTTTATGTTCTAGATACTTACACTGATTGTCCAATGATTTGTTGCAGGCATTACATTTGAGTGCTGTAAGCTATAATTCTCCAGGTCCTCCATACTCTCAAGGATAAATAAAATGTTTGTTATTCGGTTATTCACAATTCTTAAACATAATTAGTAGTGATTCAATCATTATATTGTCTAGTTCTTTTAGTGATTTAAGGTGAATTTGGACTTTCTAACTCGAATACATCTATCTCATCTAAAACATATTTAGCTTAGGGGGTTTGTACATTTTATTTTTTAAATTAATGTAATCAAAGATCTGGCTATGGTCAATATTTTTTTTTTGAAACTGAGAAAAAGTCATTTAATTTTCTAATTTTTTGCCTCACTCACTTCTAGCTCCTCTTTCGTTTTCTTTATTAACTGATCTACATTTGACCTTTTTTTAAAGCGTAATATGACACCTCTGGTTCTGTATCTTGCTTCAGTTTGTAGGGATGTTAAATAATACAAGTCTTCCATTTCTATGGTTTCATAGGCATAACTTTATGCATAAAACAACTATTTATGAATTACGAGATCGCCTTACTGTTTTATTCAAGGATTAGTCCAGGAAATGTACAATTAGTAGACTAACTATGAATTACACCAGGACACTGCCTATCAATTACATCTTTTTCTTTTGTTTAGTACCTCTTCACAAATTTTAGTGGGATTACAACAGTTTACACCAGAAGAAAATTTGGAGCCGTATGTCCTCCCAGTGTTGTAAATCCATTATTTTCACAACTAAGCCTGTTTGATATGCAATTATATTAAGAGAAGTTTCTCCCACATATTTTAAATGCAACTTCTGGAAACTTTCTTTTCTTTTTAAACATGCAGCAAAATATCTACAGACTGAATGAAGTAGAGTTCAAAGCAAGAATGACCCCCCAACCTAAAAACACTTTAGAGTTTGTGCAGTTGTCCAACTTAAAAGACAATGAAACCAATTGGTCTTCAAGATATAGGAAAATCTGATTTTTAAAGACTAGACTTTAATCCCCTAAAGGCAAATCAGAACATGACCCCATTGCTCCAGCTCTCAGCTTGAACATCTTTAGTTTCTTTTTCTGATCTTTTATCCTTATTCTTTGTGCCAACAATCCTCTCTCAGTAGTATCACAGCATTTCTTCTGGGCCATAGGCAACACTGATTAGATGTTCTTCTATAAAAAAAGACGTACTCAAGGACACATCTGCCAGCTTTGATCTGTGGTGACAGTGATGCTGCCTCCATATGATAGCTGCATCACATCCATGCAGAGATTTACTGTGTTAGGACTGCAGTTCTCTCTCACGTCCAGAACTTGGCAAGGAGGGTGACCTCCTTCCATTGATCCCTCCTAGTCACGTTCTTCAAAGTTCATATTAGCCTTGAAAACTTTTTATCCTTAGAATTAAGTGTTGAACACCAACCAGATGGCAAAACTTTTTTCTGAAGCATGAGACTATTGCTTACTTGGAAGGATTTGCATAAATTACTCTGTTTCTATTTGCAGATGATAATGACACTATTGCAGGAGAGTATAAAATATATTTCTCATAAACTAAAGGTGTCAGCAATAAATATAGTATAGATAGTGCTTGAGTGTGGACAGTATAGCATGCAGCTGAGTGAGACCGACTGGTATTTATGAATTCTATAGCATCAGATGAAATTCTATGAGAGCTGGTTATAGAAAAAAGCATCTCTCGTATAGGTAAGAAATTCATCCTTGAATCATATCTGACCTTCCAAAAGACTATAACCATTTCTTGTCCAATTGAATTGGCAATGGTGGAAGTGAATGTGATAAGTCAAGGTACAGCAAGCACTGTTCATACTGTGCAAACGTTACTGATATAAGTTAAAGCATGACCTATAAAAATGACAAAGGCAGAAAACGCAGTATCATAAACTCAGTAAATTGAAAAGATGCAAGAAAAATATTTTCCCTATATGGACTCGCAAAATACACTGAAAACTACATCAGACCTCTAAAGATGCCTGTAGGGAATGCATTGCTTAAGTACAAGATTTTACCCCAAGAAACATTACAGCTTCTAATATGAACACATGAATGAAGTTCTCAGATATAGCTATTTTCAGTATTGAAAAAAAACCCCACACTATCACAAATATCCGAAGTATTACTTAGGCTTCTGCTGTGTTGGGAAGCTCGCCACATACTAAGGAGATTGTTAGCCATACACACAGCAGTTTCTTTTTATTATTTAACTCTATTTGCTTAATTCTTTGCTCTGAGCTGTCTACCGGATTATCTAAATTGCTTTGTAGAGTGTCTCAAAGTTGATCTGTCAGAGGTCAGGGGTACTTTTAGCTTCCTTGAGAGAAACTACATGAAGTTGAGTTAAGGCAAAGGAAATTTTTCCAGTTTGAGTAGAATGACCTCATGCAACACCACATTCTGGGCTTCAGGTGGCTAGCAAATGTTTTTGCTGAGTATGACCTGTCCATGTAGACAAAAATTGAACATGTGCCTGCAGTATGCTCTCGCAGCAAACAAGAGCATCTGCATAAAGTACAGTATTAGAAAAAAAAAAAAAGGTGTAGTCAGAAGGTCAGAGAAAGTGATTATTTTCATCTCTTTTGCTCTTGTGATGCCTAATCTGAAATACTGTGTTCAGTTTGGAGACTTTCAAAGGACGATCAGCAAAAAAAGGAGATATCCAATGGAGGACCACTAGGCTGGCCAGAGGGCTGGAGAACATGGTAGAGGAGAGCCTAAGAGAACTGATTTTGATCAGCATGGAGAAAAGCAAAGAAAGAGAATGTTAACCTAGTTGCTACCCATAGCTACCTAAAGGTCACAGTGAAATGAGGTTTACACTTTTTATTTTAGATGAGACATTACAGAAGGAGAAAGGTCAACCATCACAAACTGTAATAAAGGAAATTCGATTGAAGAAGGAAAAAAAAATCACTGGGAAAATTATTCACTGGGAAAACAGTAGAAAAGGGACCCAGAGAAGGCGTGAGATCTCTGTTCAACACAGGGCGACCTGACATCACTTTGAAGTTAGCCTTGATTTGAGTAGGACTTTGAACCAAATAGTTCCCAGAGGTCCCTTCCAATCCAACTTCCTCTGTGGCACTGAATATGAGATTCTATAAATAATTCATGAAATCTGAAATCTATTCTGTAATGTCAATGCAGAAAACTCTGCTGAGCTGAGTAGCCCTTATAGTTACCAGCTGCAGCAGCGCTGTCATAGGGAGTTCAGTCTCAGCTGTCAAAAAATTTACTGTAAAGAAATTTGTTCTGAATAATAACATTCTTCCTCGTGAGGTATCTGAGCATAGGCGTTATGCTCTTTACTAGTCTGGGTATAAACTCTATACCATTTAAAACAGCATTATGGAAGAGATTTCATTTTCTGGACAGGAAAGTGCAGAAAAGGAGTGAAAATGATGAAAAGCAGAAAAAGCTGTTTGGAAAAGTTTCAATAGACTCATTTTCCAGCTAAACCTGAAAATTTCTCAATCAAATGTTATTTTTTTTTAAAAAAAATTTCTTTTGGACACAGAATCCAGAATTATTGCCATTTAATGTTAATCACAGAATCATAGAATGGTTTGTGTTGAAAGGGACCTTAAAGATCATCCAGTTCCAACTCCCCTGCCATGGGCAGGGACATCTCCCACCAGACCAGGCAGCCCAAGGCCCCATCCAACCTGGCCTTCAAAACCTCCAGGGATGGGGCAGCCACAACTTCCCTGGGCAACCTGTGCCAGTGCCTCACCCCTCTCATCTTGAAAAAAATTCCTCCTTATATCTAGTCTAAATCTGTCCCTCTCCAGTTTATTACCATTGCCCCTAGTTCTATTACTACAAGCCTTTGTACAAAGTCACTTCCCAGCTTTTTTTGTAGGTTAAGACAGTCACATTCCATAGGACTGGAAAACATGGTACAAGACTTAGTACAGAATCATATCATCCCGTAGTAGCAGGGAAATCAGGCAGGCTATATTAAGGAGTTTCACTCATATGGAAGAACTGCATAAAATTCTGATTCTCTAATCTTTACCCTCAAACACATTTCATGTTGGTATACTCAGACACCAATGGACTGGTCAGCTGAAACATTCTCTAGGTTTTTGTTCCATTTTGATAGGTTTTAGAGGAAAATATTTCATTTTTTACCAGTGGAACATTATTTCATCAATAGCCTGCTGATGATTTTGTACTACTTTTTTAACTAATATAGCATTACTATTAAAGAAGAACTAAAACCACTGTAATATAAAAATTCTTCTGCATAAATATTTTGCACATGATCATGTTTAATTTAGATCTGAAGAAAATACATATCTTAAAATTTAAAGACCCTTCAGGAAGTGAGACTTCTGTGTTCTATACAGCTCTAGCAGCAAGTAAGTGGCTATGCTCAAAAGCTAAGTCACCTTGAAAACAAAAACTTACAGCAGGCATTAGAAGAACAAGGAATTTTGTCTGTACAATTTGCCACTTGCAATAGAATATGGTATCCTCCAGGGATTGCTAAGTGCTGAGTATGAGCAAAAGAGAGATTATTCACCCTCTCCCACCTTATTTTTGTGGAAAGAATCTAGCCTTTTTTCCATTGCTGCTCTGGTACAAGTATTAGTGTTAATAGACAACACCTGAAAACAGGACAAGCTATATTAAGCTTTTACTTTCACATAGTATTAAACAATAAAAATGACCAAAAAGCAGGCAGTACTACATCCCAAGCATGAATTAACACTATTTTGCTATTACTTAATAATAAAACCAGGGAATTACTATACAAAACTCAGGCCTAATGTGGCACTAGGTTTTCAAGGAAATAGCTATAAAGAGATACTGCACTAGTGTGCTGAGTTACTGTAAGAGGAACCTGCTATTTTCATTTCAAGAGAAATATGGTAGCAAGAGAAGACATTCACGCATGATGATAGAGAAAAGATACCTGTCTGTGCCTAACCTAATGGAAAATTTGAGAATTATTCATGCATGTGAATATGCATGCAAATCTGGCCCTGATGATACTGCCAAGGTCAATGCATGGTGATCTGCTGACTAAGTGCTAATCATTCGGCTTGAAATGTGGCTTTATCAGAAAAGCAATTTTGTAAAAAATCTTGTCATTTCCCAGTTTTCTTTCTCCTGTGATCTCCATGTCATGCTTGCTCATTGTCAAGTTTGCATTCAGGATTTTTGCAACTCAAACGTCTCTTTGTCAACCAAATCATGTTTCTGCCTGGTACATTGTTGATATACATGATCTAACAACTTAAAATTACTCAAGCTCTTCACAGGGGAGTGACATTCTCTGTAGGACATCAATAGCTAAATCAAAGTGTGGTGCAGCAGTTGAGCTTGAAGTACTACTTAAATTTCAAAACCAAGTCCTGTACTGAAGCTGGTCCATACTAAGCCATAATCAAACTGATTAAGGATGATCTCTAAGTTCTTGGTACATGTAAACTGAGGTTTTACAGAAAAGAAAAGCTCATACATGAACATCTGGAGAATGTAAACAGAGAGGAAGACAATTTCACAGCAAAAGAAACTGGAAGAATTTTTCCTTAACAACAGTGAAAATGAAGATTTCTTTCTTTATTTCTTTGAGAGTCTTAGGAACTTCAGGACACAATAAGGAGCATCAGACTTAATAGCTCACATTTTGTACCCACTACAAGTATTCTGACAAAACCAACAGGATATGATTAAATTACCTTTTGTCTATCATTTGATTACAGGAGAAACGAGCATCAAGTCAGTTTCCTTTGTTTTGCAGTGCACCTGAAAATGAATGGTTTTGTTGTCATTTCTGTTTCCCTGGCCCATTTTGAAATCACCCGGACAGAACAGCAGAGATGAGGTTAGGGTTCCCCTTTGTTAACTGTCCTCTTCTTTTGCACGATTTGTGCCTTTGCACCAGTAAATGATGGGGAAATATTTCATTTACATGCACCCTAACCCTATAGATCTGTAAGAAAAGACTGATGTTTGTATTTTCTGCACAGTGCTGTGATATCCAAGGGTCTGCGTACAGGAATAAAGCTTGCAGAGCTGGGATGGAACCTGGCTGTAGAATTCTACTGGTTTATTAATGTTCATTTCAAATTTGACCGTGATTTTCTAGATTCTAAGAACATGTTAATTTATTCCTTATAAACCTGAGCAGTAATTCCTATGGAGCAGGTGATAAAATTGAAACCTCTTACTCAACATAAAATCATGATATTCTGTCTTTCTAAGTTGTATCTATAGGCTGTAATGACTGAAAGAACTAGCAGACAGTTTAAAAATGTAGATGGAGATTTGAAATGCCCAAATCCTAGAATTTTCACCAGATATTTTTACGACTTATCTGTTTAGTGAGTTCTAGACAGGACAGAAATGAACGATGTCTTTAAGCCAAAGACTAGAAATAACATTGCAGACTTTAAGGACATGCTCCCCATCTAAGTATAATATGTTAAGCACCAGGTATCTGAGCAGGGCCCAACACTAGCCCCAGGCAAAAGTCTTGCAAAAATCCAAAGTTGTTTTTAGAAAGATATTTTCTTTTCCATTACCATCATGTGGACTTATAGAAACCATGAGATTAACAAGATTCCCAGCTGCACAAAGAAAAAAGAGATGCTCAGTCAAGGCAGCAGACGGAAAACCTGATGGTGATCTGTTTCTTTAACCCAAGCTACTTCTTCTGTCTTTATTCAATTTAATCTTCAGCTATCAGATTATCTTTTTGCCACAAATACTTTTCTGCATTGCTGTGGTCTAGCACAATAAGAGGCATAAGACAAGTGTTGGAGGCAAAGTTTACACAACCAAAGAAAGGAAAAGGATGAAAATGTTTGTGTAACTTTTCCTTTTTCTGCAGTCACCAATTGTTTCCTTGACAGAATGATTTCCTCAGATGTCCAGTCTAGAGTCTTTGCCTATGCAAACGTTAACGCTGAATTCAGGGAAAAGAAACAATATTACATAACTTAAAATATTAGCCATACAGCCACCCTACAAGATAAATTCTATTTCATTTTTCACATTGTCCTTACACAATAAGATCTGAAAAAGATGCATAAAAAATAATAGAACAACTTCAGAAAATACGAAATTGTCTGTATAAATCCTATGAGTAGCAGAAAAAGCTGAGTATAGCTATTTATGTTTTGAAAAACTACTCTTGTCTCTAAAAGTAATACCTGAGCAGTATTTGAACATAAAGTATGCAGAGCATTTTGAAGTCAAAATATATTTGAACTATGTAACAAGATAGCCATAACACAATACATATCTGTGGTGTGAGCAATCCCAAACAGTTCTTTCCAAGAAACCATTATGTAAACCATATATAATGTTAAAGAATAAAGGGACCTTAACATCAAATGGGGCAGATAAATAATGTGACAGTTCTAAAAGATGAGTGTTTAAATTAGTAAAAAAGAAATGGAAAACCTTCTTTAAGCCTCTTTACTTTCATAAAGGTTTGTGATGGAGAAAATGAGTAAAATTCATTTCTATAAATATTTTTTCTAACTATTTTTAAAAGGTTCTTTTAAAAGTAATATTTTTGGTTAGAACTGAAAAAAAAATAGAAAAGAAAAAGTGGTGTACTTACTGGACTGGAAGAATTGGAAAAATAAAACAAATTTCTCTTCTAGAGAGCATGGTAGAAAGGGAACCACACCTAGGAAGAGATCAGAAAGATACTTACCTCTTTGAAACACAGACCTATACTCATTCTGCCAGACAATTTCCCCTGTAAAAAAGAACATCAAAAAGCAAATGCTTTTTTAATGTGTGGTTCTGTTTTCAATTATACAGCAAAAGTGCATTTCCAAAGCCCATTTATCTTGAATATGACATTGTCACCCTATACTGTTGGTTGCAGGGATGCAAAGAAAATACTGACTAGAATTCAATATAAAGTTTGTTTTCCTTGCTTTAGGAACTTTAACTCTAGATAAGTAAAATAAAACATGAAGGGAGAAAAAAATCTTTAATGATTATGCTGCATGACACTTACTCAGTCAAATTTTATCAAAGCAAACTAACTTAATTAACTCCTCACCTGGTTCTCATTTAATCAGTACAAAATCAAAACCTTTTTGAGGAAGATCACCACTGTCATCGTGAAGAAGTTACTCCTTATGTCTAGCCTAAATCTGCCCCTCTCCAGTTTATAGCCATTGCCCCTAATCCTATTCAGTACAAGCCTGTTTGAACAGTCCCTCTCCAGCTTTCTTGTAGCCCCCTTCTGGTACTGGAAGGTCGCTATAAGGTCTCCTTGGAGCCTTCTTTTCTCCAGCCTGAACAACCCCAACATCTCTATTAAGATTTCTGCGCCAGCTATGACTTACCTCAAATCTGGCACAGGTTGCCCAGGGAAGTTGTGGCTGCCCCATCCCTGGAGATGTTCAAGGCCAGGTTGGATGTTTTCTTGGGCAACCTGGTCTGGTGAGAGGTGCTCCTCCCCTTGGCAGAGGGGTTGGAACAAGCTGATCTTTAAGGAAGGAGTTTTACCAAGGAAGAAGTGTTCCAGAGCTAGCAGGAGAGCACATCTATGGAAAAATATATTTTCAAGGCCTTGCGCTGGCACTGGGAGATTGTCATTTGAATGTGGTTTCCTCAGAAATTAGAGGAAATCATAGATACTCTCAGGGGTCATTTTTTACTTTAAAATACCTTTCTTGTATACTTTCATTAAGTTTATTTTAGAAGTTTGTTATTTTGTTCTGCACTAGAATCATAATAAATTTCTAAACCTCACAAGAAAGCATTCTCCAGCCAATTCAGCCACTGTTACAAATGAAAACAGCCCCAAAAAAGGTTCAACTAAGTGGACTGATCAGTGACTGACATGCTGTATCCTCATCCCCTCCCTTCAGGTTTTCTTATGGCTTTGCACTCCTTTGCCCTCCACACCTGACCGACTCACCCGGCACACTGGACCTCAATGCTGACTGAAGACCAGAAGCACCTAGGCAAAAGAGGATTTTATTCACCCCACTGTTGTAGGGGAAACTATGCAAATTTGACACTTCGAAGCGCTGCAGATGCAGAACAGTGAACACCATTCCTCCCTTTCCCCAGCTCCTTGCTTTCTTTATCTGCAGGTAATACTGATCTAATCCTGTTACCACTGCTCAGCAATTAACAATAACAATTACCTCAGCACCCAGAGGCCTAACCTCTGCCTGGGTCACACGCTGGAGGTCTCCTGGGATCCTCAGGTTGTGTGAAGGCTCTAGGGTGTTAGACAAGTGAATTCCATTAGCAGGTAAGCATCAGGGAGCATGATTTTACTTTCTGTGGTTGTAGAACAATCAGCATCGTGAGGCGAATGATTATATCTCCTTGGCTCTGCTGCTATGCAACATTAAGGATGCGTGCAACACACCTATGGCTTTACCAAGGTGCCAGAAGAGCTAAATACAGCTCTTTCCCTCTAACCACAAGCACTGTCCAGCAGGACATAATTCACATCACATAATCAAAAGGCATTGAAGCTCACCAGAACTCTCACATCCACATGTGATTCTGACCTTATCCACATGTGATTCACCATATCAATATGTGATTCTGACCTTTTTTACTCAAATAAATGCTCATGCTAAACATAAAATCTGTAGAGCTCAAGAAGTAGATATTGCTCATGCAGACCCAGTGCAGAGCAAAAAGCTCTGTGCTGCTCTTTCATCTTGTTTTTTCTTTTATAATCCTAAAACTGATTAGATTGCAATGCAGACTTAGACATTCTCCATTGGTTATTTTTAATGTAAAGATTTGTAGCTACTCTCTATAGTGCAAAGTAGCACTTTTATGAAGTCATAAACTTCTTTTGTTTTCATTCTTCTTATTAGCAAAAGTGAGAAAACAAAAAAAGGTCCTTAAACTTCTGACCTGCTGCATCTTGTGTGCATTTTTTCATGAGGAATGAATTTATCACAGAAGAAACAGTGCATTTCAGACCTACTCTATCTCCAGGTTTTCCTAACGGATAATGAATTTCCTGTGGCATGCATCCATATGGACTAGCAAAGACACTGTGGTCAGGCAACCTTTTTATCTCCTACTGGAATTGATACCAAAATGCTGTTTGCGCTGCCGATGGACAGCTGGCATCCTTTTTACTTCTAAAGAGTCAACTCTGATCCTTGACTGAGCACTGCAGACAACCCAGAATTTCTCTTGCACAGAGAGAGCTCACAAGACTGAGAACTTCAAGATGATCAGGGAAAAGAGATCAGTAAATGGAAAGGTATGCTCAGAAAACATTAGGAAGATTTTCCTGAGTGAGAGGAAGCACCTCTGTGCTGTGTCTACTTGATAGAGCAAGAAAAATCTGAAATTGTGATGAGAAGATTGAAAGAATCTGAAATGTTCAGGCTTCTTAAAGAATTTCTAAATACCCAGAAACTTTCAGGCAACTGAAAAGTAATCTCTCAGTGGACTCTGTCTTCTACTTATCTCCGTCTCTACTTTTCCCTCTATGCCTTTGCTCTTTCAAATCCCTCTTTAATATATATTTTTTGACCAAAGTATCCATAAATGATCCAATATAAATTGAATGTCTACCGTGCACCCTATACTTTAACACCTTGTTGAAGTCAAGCCTTTTCTTGCTCTACAGGAAATTTGTGTTCTTGCATTATATTACCTAATACAAACCAAGTATCTCTCTTGGGGAACAGTATGTTTTGCTCTGTCTGTTGTGCGGGGCTAAACATACAGTCAACACTTCATAAACAGCACATCTTTTACTTCTATTTTTTAAGGTTTGCCAATGGCAATTTACAGCCAACTCCCTCAAGAAGACTTAAAGTGACATAAGAAATGTAAGTCCCATTTAAACAATGCATTTGAACAATAACGGGCTTCACAATTCACATGGCTTTAAGATAACAAAGAATAGATTTCTGGAGGGGATGGGTTATAATCCGTTCAGATATAAAACCAGGACAGTTTCAACTTATGTTTTCCTTGGCAAAGAATACTGTTTATTTTCACAAATCTTTGTAGGCACATTTCCATATTTCACAGAAAAGGAAAAGGACAGATCTACCATTGCAGATGAGCTTTCAGCAGAGGAAATTATTCTCTTAAATATGTTACTACTAGACTTGGAGAAGCAATTTTTTTCCTGAGCCAAATATTTTTCCTATTTTTTCATGTTTCAAACTCTGGGCATTGTATGATTTCCCTTTATGTATTTATGTGCAATTGTCCAAATAAATTACAATCCAGTCTTATTCATTATTTGTTGTGTATGTCTTGGTCACTTTGTTTCAAGAAACTCACCAAGAAGCCAACAGCTTTTAGCACTTAGAATGCGTTTTTTTATTATAGGAATGGGAAAAGAACAAAAAAAAGTTGGTGAGAAAGTCAAGGAAAGCATATTTGTTTATATTTTTCATTGTGAATATTGCCAATAGTGTGATTTTCTTTTTCCCTAAATCATGTCATTTCAAGGAATGATTTTGGAGCACACTTGCACAGACTAGACTCAGTACAATGACAGGGCTAGTCTCAGGCAGAGGGAAGGATGAGCGGAAAGGGAGGACCAGGCTGAACTTCTGGTGGAGGGAAAAACAAATGTGAGGAACAATGTACTGAGAGAAGAGGTCACACTGCCATCTATAATGTGGAATTACTACCTTCATTTGTGTAGCCTTTCCTCATTTTGGAATTCATTACCAAACATTAGTCTTGATTGCCAGGAACTGCCCTGCATTGTACTTTCCTGTACTTTATATTATATTTCAGATAGCTTCCAAGAATACAGATCAAAGTCATTTGTTTTCTGCATACCACCAATCATGAAACAGAGCAGTTTTTTTCTTTTCATTAGATGGATTATTTTATCTTTGAAGCATGCAGCCTTCTAGTTGTTCTTAGGCTACAAAAAAGAACATTAAGATAGTGATAATGATGATGCATGTAAAAAAATCTTAATTTAATATGAATAATTAATATTTTAAATTGGTCTAAGACAACTTCTAGAAGTGCAATAAATGTCAAAAACAATGCTCAAACACAGTTTTCACCAAAGTGATTACATTTGTCTTCCCGCAGTTACTGTTGAGAAAAATTGATGCCTGTTGCTAATAGGTAAGCACCAACAAGTTATGAGTCCTTGTTATCATTTTGTTTATAGCATGATTCATCGCTTTAGTTGCATCAGTGGGAGCTGCAGGTTTCAAGGCACTGCTTTTTATGTCTTCCACACTAAGTACCATGATGCAATAGATACCAAGCAGAGTTAGCTCTGTGCATGAAGAGCAAACCTCCTTTCTTTCTGCATTGTTTGGATGTACCTGAGCTTCTCCCTATCCTGCATCCTCTCACCTATTGTATATGCTCATGCTAGCCTACTACCACATGTTGTTGGCTTAAATAATTGTTCTTTTTTTCTCTCAGAATAGGTAATGCATATTTTTCTATATGTACAAATCTAGTAAAAAAACCAGAGGTAAATATATCAGTAATTTTGACACAAAAAGCAAAGATTACTTTCTTCTGCCTAATGTATTTCTCTGTTGCTCAGCCAGCTCTGCCTGATTATACAGAAGACACGTCAGTTGTTATTTGCAAACCAAGCACCTTCTCACTGTCAAGGGATTTCAGTGAATTACATTCAGTCAATCAACAATAACGATGCACAAAAATGTTTGGATGATTAATGTGGAATAGTATCCTTAATTCCTAAAGCTTATACAATGTATTCAAAGCAGCAAAACCTGTCCTCTTTATCTCCCTATCAGAGAGCTGTTCTTGGCCAGTTTAGGTTTCAGAAGGCTGGTTTGGAGAAGGTCACGGGAGGGATGTGTTTGATGCACATCTGGATTTATTGGGAGGGCTGAATAAGGGTATAGTCCCACCACCTCTCAAAAACCACATTGACAAATGGGTTAATGCATCAATGTCAAATGAAGCATCATATTCCCATTGAAGCATATTCCTTATGATGTAGAACAGGAAAGGAGAGTGGAATACACTGCGGGTAAAGAATCTGCATGCCTACCTGTAAGAAGTTTACCAGAAAACAATGCAGGAAAGAAAGAATGTTCTTTATCCAATTTTTTTTTCTTTCTTTCAAAATGTATTTACTGTGCTAACAATTTCAGCAATCATTATATTTAATGGCAACATATAGAAAATTTATCATATTCTCATAATAAAAAATAAGATTTTCACATATTTAACAAGAAATCAGACTAGAAAATTCCCAACAAGTTAAAGACAGCAATAATCAAAATAAAGATAATCCTGAAGTTTGAAAAGTAATAAGCCCTTCCTGAAAATGGACAAAGACAAAACCAGAGCACTCAAGAGCAGCCTTGGGTTAGATGCTAACTAACTGAAAGGTTTCCTTTGAGTTAGATACTTGCATTTGCAAAATGAGAATCAGGCTATTCAGTACCCACTGAGAGACATACACAGAAGAGAAAAACATGGTCAATTTGGATTTGCCAGAAAGCAGGTCCAGCTGTGGGGTGTAATTATGCTTAGGGCTCCTCTCCGTAAGTCCAGCAGCCAGGGATAATTTGCTGTATCCCTTCTAAGTCAGTTCAAAGAGACGGTAACATAACCCAGCATTGGTAGAAACATAAAAACCGTGCTTTTCAGTGGGAAGACATAGACAATCTGTTCCTTCTTATAATAATGTTTGTAACATCTGAGATAATATGATTTGAAGACATTCGATAAGAAGATATTTAAACTAAACAGTACAGTCTCCACTTGGGTTGTATGTTAATATGAAGAGCATGTTTCTTGTAATTTAATGTTGACTCTGGTGTAAGAAGAGAATTCTTTTAATTTCTCATTTTGCAGGCTTACAACATATGAAGACTATGTTATGGCTATATTGTTATTTCAGGGCAAACTTAACGATGCAGCTAAAATTTAAATAAGAAAGTCTCTGTCAGGTATACCAAAAGTAATTAATTTCATCATGTGCCTAAGCTAAAGATTTTGGTATATTTGTGAATAATTTTCACAGGAGATCATCTTGACAAAATAAAGCATTCATTAAAACTTCTCAGAATAAAACATGATTGAATACCTGACCAATTTCCTAATTCTTCCATTACAGAAAAAGTTGGAGAACATGTGCATAGACTGTAATACACCCATCTTGGTACCAAACAACAAAGATTAATAACTTCCACTAAAGAGGAAAAAGGACTGTTTGATACTCATATAATCATAAGAGTACTCTACCAATTTTGTCTTGGAAATTCTTAGTTAAGCACCTGGCCCTTGTCCTAAGTAGAAAACAACCTTAGAGCAAGTACCGACATCTACACCTGAGTTAATCACATTTTGTCAATGCAGACAAGTGGCACTTGTAGGGTACAATTAATCCTTTTAGATTTTTCCTTTCAGCAAGCCAATTAAACAGCCCTTAGAATTGGCTGTTTCTTTTTCCTTGGACTACAAAGTGCTAGCAGGATACTAGCTTCAATGCCCGCTGAATAAGGTCCTCAGATCTTGGTTTTCATCTGTATTTTTGAAGATATTTACCAAGTAGCAGTTAGGTACACAGGACTCAAGGCTGAAACCAGCACGTACGGTATGGTGTTGTAGTCAGCTAGCAATGGCCCTGTATCCATTTCTTAACTTCATTTCATATCTCTGTCCTGTCAGTGTGGCTTTTGCCACATTGTTTTTCTTTTGTGAAGAATAAGTGGAATAGCATCACCTTCTGGTGGATCAGTGAGTGTCTGCTAAAGAATAACTAGTCATGCCATTAGTGCCTAGAATTGCTTGTACTGTCTTTTTCAGTCTCCTACATGTCAACTTCTGTGATGTCCTGATTTCTGGATATCTCCCTTATATATATTCTTGTGATATTTTCTGACATTCTTTTCTTTTCATACTACACCATGACTGAAGGGCAGAATTTAATACTATCTCCGAGAACTGGCATTTTGGATCTTCTTGCTAAAGGTCTGTCTGTAAATCTTCAGAGAAGTCTTATAATCTGCATATGGACTGAATCATCACTGCCAGCTGTACCTCTAGTCCTCCCACTCAAGTGCCTGTTTTCTCTTCTCTTTTTTTCTGACCTCTGTGGTTCCAGAATTACTTGAGTATTCCATAAAGATTTGAAAATTACAGATGAAAAACAACCCAAAAATGTGGGGTTTAACATCATTGTTTGAGTCCAGTCTTGTGGCTTGTTAATAGTCTGACTCACAGTTTTTGAATACTTAGAGATGAAAATACCATAATCCCCTGTATCAGGGAGACACAGAGAGGCTAAACCTCCCTATCCATGCTTGATGACGCAGTCAATATGTGTAAGCAACACAAATGTCTCTATACTCCGACCTACAGGTAATATATTCACAAGAATTTTAACTACTTTCTATAGAAATTAATAAAGATCAATGTAATACAGACTCTGGCAAAACACAAGATGTACAGAAAACAGAGATGGATTTATTTTGTATCTTTTGGCACTTGTATGACTTCTCAGGATAGGCACCTATATGGCCTTACTCTGATATTAATAGAATTCTTCGCATATAGATATATTAAACACCACTTTACATAACTGTAGATTCAGTGTAATTGAACAGGAATGCATGATTCTTTGTTTTATCATTAAACCTGATCACAAAAACACTTCCTCTCCTTCAAAAATTCAAACCACATATCTGTTTAAGTAGAAGACCTGATATATATTTATGTAGTGATTTGCTGAGCTGAAATTAAGCAAGCCGATGACTTGTGTAATAAAAAGAGGATTGAAGTAATAAGTTCTTTAAGGTCAAATCCAATTGCCATTATCTGACTATCTACAGGATTAAATTGTGTAGTTCTCACAGAAGCAACGTATTAATGCACTCATCTGAGAATGAAATTCAAAGATGAAAACAAGGGAGGCTGATGGGATAAAGCTTTCCTTAGAATGACTTCCCAGAGTAGATTTCTGTGGGTTTGCATTTTGTTTTATTTTTTTTTAATTTCTGAGCTATTTAACTATTTCACTGTAAATCCCTGTCATATTTTGTGGGTATCCCAGTTCAAAATATGTTTCAGTGCATAGTTCTGCCAGGCTAGTCGAGCATAGAATCATAGAACAAGCAGGTTGGAAGAGACCCACCGGATCACCGAGTCCAACCATTCCTATCAAACACTAAACCATGCCCCTTAGCACCTCATCCACCTGTGCCTTAAACACCTCCAGCAAGTTTTTTTTGGCTCAACAACATTACCTAGTTAACATTATCCAGTTAGCTCACTGTTGTAAAGATTAACTGTGATGCTCTTAAATGCAAATTTTAAACACACAGCTGCATTGTCATCCTTTAGCACTTTGTCATGACGTTCTGTGGTTCTTTTGTGTAAGAACAGAGAATTGCTCAAATTCAGGCATTGCATACACTCCCCAGTGAGTACAATATCTCAGAGTTTTGTGACATACCCAAATAGCCAGCAGTACTAGAAATCAGTGCTTTGCACAGAAACAAATGTGATTAAATATGATAATGTCTTACGGTAGATGTTACATACTTTTGCTATTATCTCCCAAAACCAAGGAAAATAATTTTCATCACAGATACCCATACAAGATCATGTGTTTTACATTTATTTTATCATATGATCTTTTATGTCCCACAGTAATATTCTTCAGAAGGAGGCTCTACATTTTGAATCAATATTTCTTTATGTTCTAGAAGCCCTGCTTTTCTCTATTGTCACTTATCTTTATATGGATATTAACCTCCCACATGCAGATTAAAACAAGGGGCACATTCATATTTCTATGCATAATGTAAAACCTTGTGTTTCAAACTGGGACAGAACAGTAAAAATAAACGTTACATATACTTGAAATAAATAAATGTGTCTCCTGTCAGAACTTACAATGGTTTTATCATTCATGTTGTAAACACTCACAGCACAGCAAATATGAACAGATTCAGACTGTGATACAGCAATGACCACTCCATAAACTCAGTAGCTATTAATTCTTCAGTAAAATAGTCTGAAAAACAGTTTTATGGAGCAGAAATTCTTAACATACACTGGCTGAGCTAGAGCCTGGAACTGGAAATGCACAAGTTAACGGTGTTTCAATTTTCAAGCAGCAGTTGAGTAGGGAAGGCTTAGGAGGGCACACATACTTCTTGCCCTAAAAGTGCGGATGAATGAGGAAACATAGAGTGTTATCAAGACAACACATTTCCTTCCCACATATACCAACATGAACAAATCTGACTGAGCCCAGCAAACAACATAAAGAAGGCAGAGCTGTTAGCAGGGAACATGCTCAGAAAACTCCACCAAGCAAATGTTTTCACAGAAACTCTTCCTTCAGATCCCTATGGGGAGAAGAACAAGTCCTTAAAACCCCTAGAAAAGAACTCAAAGCAGTTCTGCTTAATGACTGCAGTGCTGCCTCCCTGAAATGAGGAGGTCTCACACCAGAAGGATAACGGTGATGAGAAGTACAAAGAAAGCTCCAAATTGCAGATTTATTAATTTCTGCCCTTGGAATATATCTTGAACAAATCATGCCAGTTACTTTCTTTTTCTCTTGGGAACACTCACAAAACCTTTCTGGTACTGAAACTTGAGCAATAGCACTGCAAGATTACACATAAAATTTAATCCATCTAATAGTGTTGGATTGGTTTTTCCTCTTTGATCTCCCTCCAATGTTATGTTCTCTTGGGAAGAGTTTGTAAAGGCTTTGTTCTTTCTCAGAAACTAGGCATCCTTTGCATATCTAAACTATGACATTTATTTCTTCTGGGGAGATTGTGCAGATTTGATTATACAGGTAAATAATTAAGTAGATTTAAGTGAAAAGCCAAAATAACTTTAGGAGGAATGTCAAATACAGACAAGCTGACTCCTGTATGTTTGTGATTTTCAGTGAGTAAAAAGAGTGATGTGAAAGGTACATACTCTCCTTTCAAAGGCAGCAAGGGAGCCATTCTTTCTGTCCAGACAGAGACTGTCTTTCCACTATAATTCCAATGGATCTGAAAATTGAGAAGTTAGGATGGAATGGAAATATAAGTACTTTCTTTTACTAGTATTAACAAGACTCTTCCATTGTCTTACCCAGAGAAATATGAGTATATGTTATATTGCCAGAATTGTTTAAAATATCTATGCCAAGATTGGCCAAGGATTGTATTGAACTCAAAGGAAACCAAATATTAAGAAGAAAGTGTGATACATAATTCTGTAAGATTGTGGAATACGATTCACAAACACTTTTCTGTGATAATTTATATTTATTTTTAATCTAAAACTGTAGACCTCAAAATTTGAGTTTGAGGTCTAGGCAGTCACCTTGGAAGATAGGTTTCTCTACAATCTGAGGGATATCAAACACAGAGGTCTACTCAATAGCCAGGCTTTGCAAAAAATTAGATTTTGGCCTTAGTGGAAGGAGTGTGTGTGGAGGGGAGAGAAGGAGAACTTCAAATAGATTACTTCTTCAGCAGAAAGACAAAACTTGCAGACATTTTCTGAAAACTAAGCATATATAGTTCTGTGAGGGTCATGGCAAGAAGAAATTAATTGTGAAGAAAATTTAAGTGAAGGGGTAAAACGTGAATGGATATTCAGTGGGTATGAGAAACATGAAAAGGTAGTAATGCTTACATGAAATATGAGATAAATTCCCAGTGCAGGCTTCATTTAATGAAATATACCACGCCTGTTCTCCTTTACTAAGCTTTACCACATAGTGACTTCAAATAATCCCTCCTTCCAAGTACCTTCGTCAAATTTTTTTGCCTACACTATACTAACCACCTTCCATGACTCCTGCCTCTTTTTCTTTGGTTTATTTTCTTCTGTCCAGAATACTTCAGATTTCTAATGTTACAAGTCTTATCTGGGCAAAGTAATTTTCTTCCCGTGCTAATGGCCAGCTTCTTCTATAATGCAGAACAGTGCTGCACTTCCCCTTCCCAGTCTGTTTTATTTGTGTGTGAGGTTATGTTAGTTTAAAAGGGATGGAGAATAAAAGTATCTGTATGGAGTGATCTTCCTCTTTCCAGAGGAAGCTATTAAATCATCTAAGGTCCTTAACTGTACCTTAGGAGTTTTAGACATGGCAGTCCCACCTCTGCCTTTGACATCCCTGCAGTATTCTGTTTCTTGTTTGTTTATATAAGATTGAAGACATCTCTTTGCTCTCATTCTCCTGTCCTTGAATAATGATGCCGAATCTTTAATCACACAGGCTTTTCATGCCATTCAAGTGGTCACTTTTCAAAGTGATTACCAGTGATAAGTTGGCATTTCTCATTTAGTGCTACCAAGTACAACGAACTTGTACCTTTTTGGCTTAAATCTAGCAAAACAAGGGCCAAATAATGTTTTGGCTTTATGCCAAATGTTATTCATCAGGAAAATTGTTTTTATGACAGCAGTAGTGATAAAATCAAGTGATTTCACGAAATAAACATAAAATATGAATTCAGTATGCAAAATAGACTGTTTGAGCTGGAACAAGTTCAGTTCCTTACAATATTTATATTTGCCTGTGATTTATATTTCTTTGACAACCGTACATTTGTATCTGTGATCAAAGACAAACATACAGTTTAGATTTGACCATTTTTTCCTTTTATAGGCAAATTTCTGACATTTTCTGATCTACAAGTTGTTCTTACTTGAAATTATTTCATATTTGCAGTTCTTAAGGTTTTTACAGTTTGGAGGTACTGTATTCTGGTACAGAAAATTAATGTCATAGCAGTGCCATTTTCAAATATGTATCACAATATGAATTTCATCAGGTTATTTCAAAATTTAAGGGCTCCGCTAAGGAAAAGATAAAAGGAAGGGCAGTAGGAAGACAGAAAACTTCTAAAACATAACAAAAGGAAACCAGTTAGCACTTATGAAAGTGATGAGATAATTATCACCTTTCCATGTAATCTCCCATTAAGGAATAATTCTGTAGTCTGTGTGGTGCCAGGGTTGTGAAGTTACGTGCATGGATCAGGAATGGCAACACTGCAGAGGCAGTTATTTTATGGAGTTAAGAGAGGGTGAGGGGAGACTAGCGCAATGCACTACGAAGATTTTACTCACCACTGAATTAAAGCTAGATCTCATCAATATCATTCTCATTGCAGTAGAAGAGCAGAGTTAAAACCAGGGCAAACAAGATCAAACCTTCACTTTAAAGTAAGTGGCCGCAGCCTATTTATAATGGAAGTCATTTTTTGGGGAGGGTTTACTTTCTTCGGCATACTTCCACGGAGACTAAAAAGGACTATGAAATCACCCAGACCCATCATTTCAGCTGTAATGCAAGATTATTATTGTATTAGTTATCCTATTCAGAGTCCAACAAGCAAAGCAAGTTTTGCTGAGGAGATCAATGAAGTATTTGCCCCCTAGAAGAAGCAGGGCAGAGTCAGTTGCCACCAAAAAAAGCAAGGCAACATGCCTAGGAATTCACAAGCACTCAAAGTTAAATTCAGAAAAGGAAGGCAAAACAGAGGTAATATTTTCCAATCTAACCTGAAACATCCCTCTCCTTCCTGATCCTAAATCTAGCCATCAACATTGCAGTAAATTTGTCAGGTAGTCCAGCCAGAGTTATGAAAGAAAATTTGTTCTGCCTCCTAGAACCAGCAGGTACCCTTCCAATGTCCTCTCTCCAGCTCCTACTAGCTCTCAGCACTTTTAACGAACACAAAAATTAATGCACTTGGCCCATACTGCATATGGGAAACCAATCATTTTTGATGCTGGCAGAGGAACTGGCTGAATTCCTGGAGGAGCCAGCTCCTCAGTTCAGTGATGACAACATTATGGGTGATGCACGAGCTTCCTCTTCTCCTCTTGGTCTGTGAAGCGCAAGCAGAGATCATGCTCTGGATTGGGATGGTCTTATGAATATGGATGGGTCAAAATGAACGGGTACATCCAGCAAGCAGGAAAACAAAGTTTTGATGCTGCAGTTTGCTTGCTTTCCTTAAGAGTAAACTTCTCATTCCCAATATTTTGTGTTGATTTTCCTCACAGTATGGTTGTCATAATGCTGAAATGCTCAGATATATCTTGAAACAGAATTTCACATAACTAAGAGAAATTAGCTGCAGGTCTGTGAGTAAGTAATTTTGTATCTCAAGAAAAATAGAAATAGTGTCAGTAATAATTATGATTAAATTCAAATTTATGAAGAGGACAAAAAGCAACACAGAATACCAAGACTTTGTGCCTGGATCAACTGTCAGAGAACATACACAAGTCTAAAACAGTAAAGGAAGAGATATGAGGAAGTATGAAGAGTTTGGAATAATGTATTTCTCCCAAACCTGCTTCAGTTCACAAAGACCTGTCTTCATCTTCTTCTAACATGTTTTCTAAGTCTCTCTCAAAAGGTCATTAAAGTGATGTCTGATGTGAAGCATCCAGTCTGCACCTGGGATGGTACAGACCAGCTGTCAGCATTCCCAGAGCATTTCTGTTAAAGTGCAGTGTAATAACAGTAATCTGTTGCTGGTATTTTAGTTCAGATGATCTCAGTTAGGAAAGATTTCCATTTTTCAAGGCCTTACTTCATCACAAAACTGCATGGACTTTCCCTAACATTATGAGCGTTGTCTTGTTCAGCTAAGAATATTATTTAATGCCATTTAATGCATTTGTGGTACAGCTGTGCCCCAAAAACTGTTCAGCGTTTTTTGGCATAGAAATTTGAGGACTGAAAGGAGTCCTGAACATCTCACTCCTTTCATTTGGACATGATTACTTTCTTTTGTCTCTCTTATAGCCCCACTGTACATTTTGTATCTCATTTCACTTGTGTGAGCCCTATCTCCACCCAAGTATGATATTATCTTCTCCAAAATTCACCAGTTCCAGGTGCTGTGCAAGCCCTTCTCAGCTGTGATACAGCACTGTAATAACATAAATAATGTTCAAGAATAAACCAAATGATCCAGAAGTAAATATGAACTACAGTAAAGCAGAACTGCCTAGTATCATGAAACTTTGTTCTTTCTTCTCTTGTTCTTTTCTCTGTCCCATGCTGCCTTGTGCTATGTATCGTTTCCTGTACTTTTCCCATTTTAATTCCAATCTTTTTTCTTTCTGTTGTCCTGCCTTGAGTTCTATGCATCTTTGCAGGAGCTCTGTGCGTTAGGTCAGGTTTCTTGGCATTGACTGCAAATCGGGCATTGTGAGTTTTTCCTGAGGAAAGATATCATTGCTTATCTGCATTATAATCTTCCCATCCTTAACATTTATAAACTAATGATATTATTAGCATTCAATCCCCTGATGGGCAAAGGCAGTTTGATTTCTCCCAATCCATCAAAGATAGAAGAGTGTTAAGCGTTACTTTGAACTTTTCCGATAATATTGATTCTGCAGCATCCCGCAGCATCCCACAGCAGCTGCCTCTATTATCTACCCATTCGTAGGCTGTGAGAATTTCTTAATATTGAACCTGTCTTTTTTTTTCTCATACAAAGTAAGCCAATTATTTCTTATTCTGCTCTATTTGACAAGAAAGGAAGATGAGCTCTGTCTGTTGTCACAGTGCACTTACAAACTCTTTTTCCTGCTGCTCTCTTTTTATCTATTCTCCTGATCTATGTTTGTGCAGACTCCTTCTTCCTCTTTTTCTCGATGAATGTCAATGAAACAAAACATATTAAAGCCAGGCTGTCATTCTGGGGACGATTTCTTGAATATCAAGTTTCCAATCAACAATTTAAAAAACATTAGTCAAGCAAAGTATGCTGTGACTATTTGAAAGACAGCTGGAAACAAACAGGATGTTTATGATCTTACTAGGAAAGGTGGAACAATAGCTTTGATGTAAAAACCTTCCTGCTTCTAAAATAACATTTCCAGCAAGATAAAAAAATGAAACAGTCTTATAAGTGCTAGAATTAAATCTTAAACAATTCAGGATCTTGTTAGGAAATTTCCACAAGGATCACTGAACCATTTTAAATAGCTTTTTAATTTTGTGGAATGTCTTGTGTGATATTTTATACTGAATGAGATTTGCATATAATAGTGCGCGAGGCAGTAACATTTATTGTTTAAGTCTTGTGTGGCTTTAGTAGTATGGGGAGGTGCTGGAGAGACACTTGGCAAATGGAATTCAGAGTTTATCTATGATGGAGCAGGAAAGCTAACTTCTTATAGATCCTATACTCATGACTCAGTCCTAATCTATGGGGAACATACAAGTTTTGTCAGTCTTCTTGGCCCATGCAGTGTTCTCCTCATTGCAGTTTGGTAGATAAAGCAAATCTTGGGTGTTGTTTTTGCAAGGAATAAATCAGACATGAAACACACCAAATTCATTGCATACATGAGACAATAAACTGCTTTTTACTCCTTGTATAATGGGAACAGGGTTAAGGCAGATGGACTGCTTGTGCCAAGATGCATCTCAGAGCAGAAACAGTTTGAATTATACTATTCTTTCTAGAAATCCACCACCATCATGGGTGGTCTGTGTGCTGGACTCTTAGGTTGCACTTACAATTCACAGTAGTTTATAGTGTGAACTCTAGTCTCAGCATTTTGTGGGACCTTGACTTTTCCCCCCTGTTCATTTCTTCTTTTTCCCTCTGGAAGCAGTAGAATAGGAAACTCACATAATTCAAAGACCTTGGCTATAGCTGCACTTAGGATTCTTCTTTTCCTAGAGGCATCAAACAAATTTATCAACCTCCATTTCTCCTCATCACAAAATACTCCACTGTGTCTCACTCATCTGCACTTTGTCTTCCCCTGAACAAACTATGATTGATGTTTTCTATCAGTATATGCTAACCTACCTTCTAGGGTAATTTATTTTCTTAATAAAAGTTAAGGGCTAGTGGATTGCTACTGCTCTATATGGACTGCTAATCATCCTGATGAGTAGGCTGTCAAAAGCTATTCCTTCCAAAAAGAGGGAAAAAAGAAGGAAATAGGTACAAAGATATACAAACAGTGCTTTAGGAGAAAGAGAACTGTTTTTTAATGGTGCTCACGATACTTCAAGAGAATCTGCATTGAACTATGAAGGACATAAAGGCTTTAACTGAACCTCATGGTTTACTGAATTTGTGAACTTGTGTCTTTCTAGCAAGTGTTGAGTATCCTTGCTTAAGACCTTCTCAATAGATGTGGCCTATTTGGAAAGAATTTGAGAGAAAAAAAAGCAGGAGGAGAAAGGCTGAATTTATAAACTGGTCTAACATTGGTTTAGCCAATTAATATTTAAAACAGATTGACACATATGTAGTTGTGTTTCTAAGGAGATGTTCAGTTTTCTCAGCAACTCATGTGGTGGACTTAGTAACCAGTCAATAATGAATAATTAAAAACAGGATGAAAACTAGGAGAAACTTATTGATGCAGAAATGTTGATAATTCTGAAATAACTGTAATGGCTTACTAATACCTTAAAATAAAGTGGATAAATGATGAATGAACTTTAGGAAATTCTAGAACTTCTCCCTCTCCCACTCAGGATCTGTCTTCTCTGAAGGAATTTGTGGAGCATTTTTATGGGATTAACGAATTACTATAGGTTCTGGAATTGCCCGTGTAATGGAAAACTAAAAAACAACAAGAACAAAAAAAAACCAAGGACATTCAAGATCATATGGAGTAGTTAAAGCCTGTCATACTAAAAACCCTGCAGGTACCAGCAGGGCAGAGTAACATTTTCAGAACAGTTTACTGGCAGCACAGATACAAGGAGGCAGTGGGACGGGAAAGGTTCTATTTACTTTCAGGGAAGAGTTTTATCAGATGTGATCTGAAAGTAACCTTCATCACTTATTAATGAAGGGTAAATTTATTAGAATCATTATTCCTGGAATTGTGTGTGTGTAGATTATGGTTGGGCATAAAACTGATTTATTTTCAGTTCACTTGAGGCAACATTTTATTCCTCTGGCAATGTGCACTGGACAAGGATAGAAAAAAAGTCCACTGCGCTTTCATAAGCTAATACTACTTCTTCTGCATAGTCATGCTACAGTATTTGATACCATCACACTGTAAATACTACTTTCTGATCAAGTAGATGATTTTATAGAATAAAGAGGCAAAATTTTACATTTTCAATTATTAGTCTCTGGTGGTGATATGTGGGCTTTATTGTTTCACTTACAGCATCACTCAAGGTCTACCACAGAAAAATCCAGAGGATAGAAGTGCTACACAATGTTTGGAGAAGTGCTATCCACCATAATAAAGGAAATTAGAATTAGAGACTACATAAAAATAGGCAGGATTCACACAAGGCCTGGGATGCAGGATGCATCTGAGAGAGTTGAGGGCTCTGGTTGACTTTCAATAAATCTGCAACAGACTGAATTGTAGGGAATAGCTGATACACCAGAAGGGAGAGTTCCCATCAAATGTCCCTCAAAAAAAAGATGAAAGAATAGGCTGAAAGGAACTCAAGTCCAGCATCTGAAATGGAATATTTCCATGCAACATTTCAAGGTGGAGAATAAGAATATTGTTATAGAATAAGGATCAACAAAGTGGAGGGATAACTTGGGACTTGGATCCCCTTGTCTCCATGCAATAAAGAAAGGTTGAGGAAACTGGGTCTGTTAAACCCAAAGAAATGTTACATGAGGAGAAATCCAACCACAATTTTCCAGCACCTGAGGAGAAGCTACAGAGAAGATAGAGCCAGACTTTAATAGGTGCCCAGGAAAAGGATATAAGGCAACTCTTAGATGTTGTAGGAACAAAGATTTGACTTATGGAGAAAATATTTGCCTTGAGTGGTTAAATGCTAGAATAGACTTCTAAGAATTTTTTGATTCTCCCTCCTAGGAGATGTTCAAAACTTGCCCAAACCCTTATCAGCCTTATCTCAGTTGAAACAAATCTGACCTTGAATAGAAGTTTGGAGGTTGCAGAGGTCCCTTCTAGTTCCAGTCTTTCAATGATTCTATGAAATTCTGGACAATTTCTCAATGGGACACAGGCATGAACACAATTTTTTCTTTTTTTTTTTTTTTGTTTGCTTTTTTTAACACACATATGACAATGTTCAGAGGTAATAAGTAGACACCACACCTTCTGCTGTGTCAGAATATCTTCCTAGTGCCTCCTTGGTGCACCTGAAAATCACCTTTGAGATTTACAGAGTGTGCAGATTGAAATCAAACAGTGATTCGCGTTTTTCAGACTATCTCCTCACTACAGGGAATAATAACTAGCTGCATGCTTTTAGTGCCCTCTTGGAACACTCTTGGTGGCTCAAGAGGAAAAAGCTTTTCGTACATTTTGTCAGGATGTAATCCATCCTTAAATTAAAAGCAGCATTATTTTTTTTAAGATTCCACTGTTTATTTTCTGTCAACAACAACTTACCAGAAATATTCTACCAGTCAGAAAATGTACAGATAATGTGAAAGAGGAAAAAAACCCACACCTGCATTCTTTTCAGTGACTCCCTGGTCTTCTCATTCTGAAGTTAGATCAAATTCACAAGAACTGAAGGGCGTTATGAGAAACAAAATGCCTTGCATGGTTCTGTGTATCAATCCCATGAAAATGACAGAAGGGTGTAAAAGAAGTTGTTCAACAGCATACTCTAACCATTTAAGGCTTGAAAATTCTGGCTCGTAAATGGTTTGTTAATAATTAATAAAAAAATCTGTTGATCTTTATAAGCACTGAAGAAAGAAATGTGCCTCATACCAAAAGCCAAACATTTTCTTATGCTTTAAATGCTAATTCTTTAAAAGCACACAATGGTGAACTATGCAAAATTGTTATTTGGAGACCAATAAGAAGGATGTGTCTTGTAAAAATGGGTTTATTATCCTTACCCAGCTTCAGTAAGCAGATTTCTACATCTAAAAATTTAATGTGCAATTGGCACTTGCTTAATTTTAGTCAGCCATTCTGTTTTCTAGTTTGCCAGTGCAAATAAACTGCAACTGCAATCTACTACCATAGAAATGAATTCTCATCACATCATGCCTGGACTATGAATGAAAATAAAACTCAGGATTGACGTTAATATTAACAATTTTAAAATTATTTTAAAAGAAATGTATATATAGGTGTTCTGTTTAGAAAAATACACATTTGATATACTGGCTGCAATGCTGCAGCTTGCTGTCTCAGTTATTGAATTCATCCAGACTGGATAGTTACTCTATGGTAACATTTCCTAGCAGGTGAATGCAAGAATACACAAAGTAATTTTGAAACAACATAGTCAAGTCTATTTGGCTACAGATGCTTATATAGGGCTTTTTTGTCAATTTAAATTAATCTCTAAGTAATTTTAGGATACTGCACTGAACAGTGGGTCAGCCAACCTTCTGCTATAGGGACTCTGCACACCTGAAAAGTCTACAGTATAAAAAAACGTGTTGTCTATAACAAAGAAAGAATAATGTCTTTACTCTATATGTTTGGGTTAGTGGAGGAAGTAGGACTGAGAAGATCGTGGTCACGCAGAAAAGCCAGGCTCACTATTCTCTATGTAAACTCTTGTTTCTGTAATAAAGTGAAATCATAAAGCCAGTAACAAAACTAGATTTCAGGAATTTGTGGACACTAATGCATTTTCATTCCCCAGACTATGTCCTCCCCGATAAAAGAAAAGGTCTTTAAACTTTCCAGAACTGGAAGTGATTAAGAGATTTTTTTCAAAATTATGTTTTAGTTAAACATAACATCTACTGGAAAAGGTTCTTTAGCGTGAGAAAGACTCTATGTGTATAAGTAACCCACACCAAGCCAGGGAAGGGAAGAAAGCTGTTTAAATTCCACAGATTGGCCCAGGACTAACTAACAAAGTGAACATAGAAGACAAAGATTTAGTTATTCCATGATGTGTCTTCATTGTCTATCTGGTGTGTAATTCTAGTCCCAAACAATCTCAAACCAGTAAAGCACCAGTTAAAAGAACACAGAGTCATGAAAGATACTAAAGGGTTTTGATACCTTAACTCTTCTGTTAAATTTGTTTGAAACTGGCCAATTACCTCAAAAGATACCAGTAAGGTAAGACATAAATCAAAAAAATGAAGATTAAACAGAAGTATAGATTGACTTCATGAGTTTTATTCCCTCTCAGAATTTATTATGAAGTGGAATTGCCCCTTCTGAAGTTAGATCCATAGCTTTGTTATGTATGTTCTCTACTGGTACACTAGGAACTATATTACATTTGCTCTCTGAGTTACTGTGCCTTTTAGATGCTAAGAGGAGTTTTAGAGAACAAAGTTATCTGCCTCATTTTTCATGTCTTCTTCCAATACAACCTGTTTGCCACTACCCATCTATCATCCATGTGAAAGAGAAATTCCTCAGTCTCTTAAATCTGCTGCGAAACACTAAAAATGAGAGCTCCAAGAAGAAGAATAAATTCGATATTTTGTGCACGTTGGATCGCCAGAGTTCCTGGGAACTAGCTTTCCACTTGGTCTCTTCTAGGCAGTTCCCTTCCAAGGTCTGATTTTCCTCTCCTGGCCACACATCTTCCTTTGTTTCCCAAAGCAACAGAGGAGCTGACAACATCAGCCCGCAGGATATCTCTGGGAGGCCAAGGAGGAAGGCACAGCCTGAGGTAAGTAGGCTCATTCTAGCTTTATGAGGATGACCTTCCTGTGGAAAGCAGGTAGTCTGTTAGCCATCGTGCTTCTCTGAAATAGTGGCATATGAGTTCATTAAAGTCTACCTGCCAACTCCGTATTAGAGTTGAAAACATTTCATGTATTGCTACAGATAAGAGACTGAGTGAGGAACCTGTCAAACTTAAACACAACAAGACATTAATTCTGCAGGAGTTAGACAACGAAAATCTCTTCCTACAGGGGAAATTGCTCAAAGTATGTGTAAGCTAAGACTTGGGAAGTGGGCCTCTGATATAAGGCAGAATTAGGAGTTTGTCTTGGTAACCTGCATATTCTATGAGTTGCAACATAGCATTTACCCATATTCCTACAATGTACCAAAGGACAATATGTTATTTTTAAGAAGTCAGACCGTAACAGTTATCCTCCCCTCCACCACCCTTGGAATAAATAAGTTAAGTCTTGAGAAAAATAACCCTTACATACATTAGAAGGTTAAACAGAACATACCCCCATTGATGGATGAAAGTTATCCCAATGTATAACCACACTGTGTATCCTACATAGAGTTCTATTCCCTAACAACTCCAAACAGAAATGCAGTTATGGAAAAAGCACAAGTAATTAAAGATAAGGTCAGTTTTTCATTCCTTCAAGAGCATTTGGTTATATATACACAGGTATGCTTTCCTGTGACTTGAGATCAAGGTCTTTCAGTGTAAGATCAAGGATCACATAAAGTCTGCCCAGAAATTCAATTTTATCTCTAAACAACAAGGACTACTTTTGGTCAAAAAATCCTCTCTTGCTGTACAAGGAGCCACCAGTAGATACTTCACATGGACACAGCAGGAAGAGCAGTGGAACATTCTGCTCAAGAAGTGTTATGGGTATTTCGTATTTTATCTTTTTAAATAACCTTTTCATATACACTCAGCATTTAGCTGCCTGACAAGGCCCTGTTCCCAAGTGCTAAACAAAAGATTCTGGTCCTGAGTATTTGGAATACATTAGCCAAAGCTGAGATATTAGTAAATTAAGATATACAAGAGAGAATCTTAACAACCCTGCTCTGGACATGAAGCCAGTACACGTATACACACTCATGTGTGTGCCTACTCCCTTGCAAAATAACCTCAGCCTACACTGTGACCACAACAGAAGAAAATAAAGCTGTTGTGCTTAAATCATAATCCTGCAATTAATGCAGCAGGGAGCAGAGCCAGCATCATCTGTCATCTGTGCAGGGTAAAAAGCAGAAGAACATTTGCAGTAACTAAAATACAGGTTGAGCTGCTTTTATCAGCCCAGAGCAATTTTCCTTTAAAGCTTCACGTACAAATAAGACAAAATCATTCACCCCTCAATTTTTATACTCTTTTTTTTTGGTTTGTTTGTTTTTCAAAAGACATAGTATTTGAGCTCTATCGTACTTAAATATGAATATGCTGGAAACCTTTGTAACATATTTTACCGCTGTGGTTTCTATAGAGCTGTTGCTACCAGCTGATGTATCTCACCTCATAAGGTAAAATGGTTTCATAAGATAACAGTCTCCTGTCAGCCTCATGAAGCCCCAGTGGGAATATTTCTGAATGCAGTTGAAAGCAACAGAACCAGCTGTGCACCTCCATATGTGAAAGGTCTGATCATACCAGTCTCTTTTTAAAATCAACAGAATTGACAGAAAGATTGTTTTGCTACAACAGAGCAATTCACAGCTCCAGTACAAGTTGATGCCAAGTTTCTAAAAGCCTTTAATAAGCTGAGCCAGCCTGGAGTCAGAGCATGATGTAGATGTGTGGCACTGCTGCAGAGTCTGACATCCCCAATCAGCCATAAATTAATTTTCACAAAGGGTAGAGGAAGACATTCAGAAAGGAGTAATGTGCCCTGATACCGTCAATCTTATCAGCGTGATGTTGCATTGACATTCTAACCATTAGCTATGAACCTCTCCAATGGTTATAAGTTAAGTAATGGGATGAAATTAAGAAAAGATAAATTCTGGAATGAGGAGGAGAGAATGAGCAAGGCAGGAGCACTCTCAAAAACAACTGTGGGAAATCTGATTTCCAGTCTACATTGGACAAAGAGCTGGAGATTATACAGAGATACAAATCCTGCTGTGGCAGGCATTTGGCCTGTAGCTTTGTAATTTATGCAATATTGCTATTCCAGTGAGATGATCATCTTTCAGCAGAACATATTTTTATTCATGGATAATGTTGGTTCATGTAAACTAATTTTTTTTCTGTAGAAATATATAAATTTTGATGAAACATTGGATAAGAATTTTTTCAGTTGCCTAGGGAAGAATCACAGGTAATCATCTGTGTTCTCAGCACAGGATGCTGGGCCACTCATTGTCCATTATGAAGCCAGATTTTCATAAGGAAACAAATGAGTAAAGCTAGAGAGAAAACACATGCAAGGAGGAATGTGCAGTCTTCCAGCTTATAGGGACAGTCCACTGGGAGGAGAAATCTCAGCTTCTGTGCCTCTTCCCACTGGCTTTTATGTTTGTTTTGTAAAGGTGAAGTGTGAGGGGTGTTTGAACTGAGACACTTCTTATCCTTCTAACCATGCAAGAGAGTTTCATGTTAAGAAATTAGGAAAGTTTTCATACAAAACAGAGGCACGACTGTAATTCAAGACTTGGATTTAGGCAGTCCTGAACTACAGGGAGTTTAAATAGTGTGTTAGCAACCAAGTACTGCATAGGTTCTTCAAAAGCACTGCAGTCTCTGGTGGCCTGAAACCAATCGTTTGGTTTTATGGATAGGGTCACTAATTAATTACACTATCTCTCATCAAATTAAGCTGGCTTGTTAAAGGTGCTGAATCAATATAATTCATGTAGCAAATTAGCTGCATTCTGTGCAGTTATCCACATTTTCTAAAAACAGAAGAGCAGTAATCTTTTTTTCCTAAGGCAAAAAATGGAAACAGGTGTCCCTTATAAAATACAAGCTTAAACACCCTCCCTACTGAATTCTAAAGAAACTTCCTAGAAAGTATGGGACATTGCCAGTGACCCTTCTTTTCACAGACAGACATGTTCATATTTTCTGTGGTGGTATTTCGTACCTTATGAGTAGGGTCTATTTGATTGTGAATTATGCCATACTGATAGTTTGGGAAAGTTTAGTTATGCATTATGCATACAGCAGCATAAAAGCCCCAGAAACAGCTGGGCTGTCAATGATCTACTCCAGCAGGACCAGTTTCAGGAATGCTTCCTGCCTAAGGTGCATCTCTCATCTAGCTGGAAGGTGGCTGTAAACAAGTCCCCGTGCTTTGTAAAGCCTTGTGGACTGGTACATCAAGAGGGATCTCTACAGGGACAGCAAATAGAGGGCACTAGTTCTCATGGTCTTACTACGAGATGCCCCAGCCATTCCGTATAGGTGTGGACTTGGTGGCTGCACTTTCTTGATGCATTGAGTTCCTTCAATATTGAGTTGCTCTGACACCCTTACAGTCAGAATGCCTTGCAAAGACAATGTCTGCAACAAAGTAGGGTGGGTGTGAGATAGAAATTCAGTCATTCATCTTAGCAACTTGCTTTTGGCAAGAGGAAAGAGTAAAGCCAGACAACTACCTTATAATCGATACCAAACCTTAAACCTGTTAGTTTAGCTGAATGTCCCTCTAATAGAGATGTGTGTCCAGGTTTCTTGAACGGTACTTCTCTTCCTTAGGTTCCTTTCAGATCTCATGTAGCTCCTATTTATGAGACTCTATCCACTGTAAATTCATAGGGCTAAACTTCTTCCATCACGTATAAGGACGTAGACAGTGCTTTGGATAATGTGACTTGATCCCTTGATCATATATTTTATGGAACCAAATAGATGTTTCTCCTTTGCCTAGCTTTAGCCTTACTGAAGATATGAATATTCATTATCTTAAACTGCAGCTACTTATAGAAATAATTTATGCATATATAAAGATGTTTTTCATAACAAAAATAGTTTTTATAGTGCAATTCTATTATGTAAAGATTATTTGCAGTTCTGAGACCATAGGGTCAACAGATCTGTAGACTTTTTTTATGCATCTTCCAGCTAGTGCAGAAAGTTAATGTTTTTGCCGCCTTCATTTCTTAAGAAAAAAGGGAAGGGAAGAAAAAGGTAAAATATTTCAAAAAACTCCTAGAAAAGAACAGATTTTATTCTTTAATGTTGCTGAGGAGATATTCAAAACAAATTCTCTGGTTTAGTACAAGCTTTAAAAAACTTGTGCTCCTTTTTGATATGTTGTGTGTGTCCTGAAAATTGCTTCTGTCACTGATGGGTATTTGCACAGTTGTTCCTTAACACAATTTGAGTCACAAAAGAAGATACAAATGAAAATTTCATTGAATTAAGGAAGTGCAATAAAGTCTGGTCCATTCCCAGTAGAATGTGTGGATATGTGTGTATCTTCAGTGTGGATTTTTTCCATGACTCCTATCAAAAAGTAGAGAACAGCTACTGCCAGTACACTTAAATAGGAGCACGGGAAAATTCTGCCTTCTTCACTGGGGTCTATAGATCGCAGTCACAGAGAAAAAGCACCGCAGATAATTACCTTTTGAGCATATTAATTAGAAGAGCTGGTTTGCACTACAATATGTAACACAGTATGCACAGTGGAGCAAATTTAATTTTTAACTAACAAACACAAAGTTTAGCATTTGCTTAATTGCTATCTGCATGAGCCTTAATAGAGAAATAGACATCTTGTTTTCTGCAGATGTTGGAGCAATAACACTGGACCCAGGTATTGCATGAGCCCTGCCAGGCACACACATTATATGCTTGACTTCCTTGTGGTGCACAGACATCCAAAGTACATATAGGGTATTAGAGACATTTGCAAAGAGCTGACACAGCAGCAGCAGGATCCACACCTTGCTTCAGCAGCAGCTGGACACAGCTGGAAGTTGGATGTCTCCTTAAGGTCATGTGGTCCATCTGCTAAGCACCTACAGATATCTTGGGTGACTTTTGGTATCTCAGATGGCAGTAAAGACCTATGTTTAGGAATCTCTTGGCAATAGAGGCAGTTTAGATATCTATTTGAAAGCTCACGTTTAGATATTTAAAGGCAGGTGACTCTGACCAACACATGAATGCCTTATGTCCTTCACAGAGAAGCCAGCTTGGCTTAACAAGACATATTCTTTGGATTGTGAACATTATACTTTTTATTATATATGGATCATGTAATGTATGCAAAGTCTGGATTTTAAATCTTTTTCTATGAAATAAATCAGAAGAATAACTTGCAATGTCAGTAGGCAAGGAGCGAAGGCTTAGTATCAAAAATAATCATGGGATCTCTCCTGCAAAGCATATAACATGTTTCATTAGAGGAAAGGCATTGCTAAGACTGAAAAGAGACTGCAGAGGATTATCAACATTATTTAGCGCTTTCAGCCTCTGAGTCACAAGGCAAGATTAGCAGCACAAAAAGAACAGAGATTTCACAGAACTCCATCCCATCTGGAAAACAGCATAACAGAGTCATGTTGAGAAACTCTCTGATACAGTAACTAATTCAGAAACATGATGCCTTGATGTTGGCTTACGGTTGGGAAAGTGATTTTAGTAAAAAGCTCTGCAAATCTTCAAGTACTGCAGTTTGTTCAGTCAGGCAGGAGTCAGACTATTTCAGTGAGGGAGGAATAACTCTATCTCTCCTTAAAACCTTTTGATTTTTGGTTCCACAAACCTTGGCTGGAAAGATGGCAGCTTTATGGGTAAAAGTTTTTTTTGTCAGAAACAGAAGAAAAGTTCACTTCAGGAAAATTCCCCTACTAATAAATCTGCTGGCCAGCTGTTGGAACGACTCCAGAGGAGGCCTACAACGATGATCAAAGGGTTCGAGCACCTTCCATACAAGGACAGGTTGAGAGAGTTGGGGTCGTTAAGCCTGGAGAAGTCTCTGAGGAGGTCTTATAGTGACCGTCCAGTACCTGAAGTGGTAACAAGAGAGCTGGAGAGGGACTGTTTACAATGACTTGTAGTAATAAAACTAGGAGCAATAGGTATAAACTGGAGAGGGGCAGATTTAGACTAGACATAAGGAGGAATTTCTTCATGATGAGAGTGGTGAGACCCTGGCATAGATTGCCCAGGGAAGTTGTGGCTGCCCCATCCCTGGAGGTGTTGAAGGAGAGGTTGGATGGGCCTTGGGCAGCCTGGTCTGGTGGAAGGTGTCCCCACACATTCCAGGGGGGTTGGAATTGGTTGATCTTTAGGGTCTCTTCCAACCCAAACTATTCTACTATTCTATGATTCTATGATATTTTTTCTTTCCTTTCCCACCTGTAAACACTGTTTCCACAACAGTGGAAGACAACAGATATTTTGTTCTATGGCCTGTTCTAACCCTGTGGGAGTCCTGTACAGAGGTGCAAGAGACGCAGGCGTAAGGAGGAAGAGGAAAAGCCCAGAATAAAAAGAGACACAATACATAAAGAAATGATTTTTTTTCTGTTCTTCATTATTCTCTTTCCTTCTTTTCACACTGAAGAGTGATATCCTAGAATAGAAAAGCTGAGGGTTATGAACTGTGCTGGAAGGAACTAAGACATCAAGTGATATCTTTTCCTACTGTGGTTGTAAGAGCCCAGCAAAGAGAGCTTACAGTCACATAAAATCACAGGGGAAATGTAGAAGCCTTAAGAAATAAGACTGCTAGAACCAGTTCAGCTTTGCCCAATAATTCACACTTTTTTGACATTTACAAATTCTCATTTAGCTAGCTAAGCTTTCATGGTCTTTCTGTAAAATCACCTACAGTACAAGTATTATTGCATTGCTTTTGACCTGCTTCTCTAATGATGGAGATGGGAGACAAAGGCAAGAAATTCAACAAATAGTTGCATAAGGAAGAAACTTAACAAATTCACTATATCCTATGGGGTCCAAAAGGATTTTTATGAGTTACTGGAATTGGAGGCAACTTAGGTATAAAAGAGTAAAAGAATAGAGAGCCAAGAGTATGAAAAATCTTTTAGAATTTAGAAGAATGGGTCTTAGTTAGTGCTTAGTTCTCTCTTTTTTTTTTTTTTTTGGTTTTGTTGGTTTGTTTTTTTAAAGTTCCATTCAAGGATGAAGTGAAGAAAAGGGAAACAAGATCAAGAATTAAATCTAATAGCATAGATGAGGGTAATGACAAATGGAGGACTGGCCTCTTGTTCCTTAAAACAAAACTACTTCTAAGGGTCTAAGGGAATATTTATAGGAATCCAGTAAAGCTGAATAACTTACTGACTTCTTTCTTCCTTTCTTCAAGGCAGGGAGGCTTCTGGTAAAAGCCTTGGCTTGTGGGGTTTGGGTGTCAGAAGCGATAGCCATCATTCTGTGTACTCCTGAGTCATTTGCACAGCATCATTTCTCTTCTGGCACAAAGGTCTATCACTGAGACCATAATGATGATCAAGATTACAACAGTTTCAAACAAAAGCCAAAGGATGTGGATCTGAATATAATATGTTGTCCCTAAGAGCTATGGATGTTGCAAAAAAGGAATCCTCCAGGATATAAATCGTTGAAGACTTGTTTTCATGAAACACATTTTTTAAAGCCTGACATAAAGAAAGACAGGGGTTTTCCTAGCTGAAAACATTTATAGATCACAAGCGATTTTGAGGGCATTACTGAATATTGCAGACTTACAATTCAAGATGAATTTATGCAGGTTTTAAACATTACCAGTAAAACTGGATAATAAACAGACTTGGAATTGACTCTAAGGATTAATGCATCTTCATGTTGTTCTATGGCATGTTGCATAAATGTATAAAATTATTAAATCAAAATGAGCTGCAATGGAAATAACTTCAAACTACAAGTACACCTCTGACCGAATGCTGTTCAAAAGTGGCAGTGTCGTGCTCTTGGGCCCCCAGATCTGAAGTACATTAGAATTAATGATAAATTCTACACTATTTACATTGCTCTAATGGCTCTAATAGTGTGAGATCTGAATGCATTAAAACAATTAAAGACCTGTCTCATTTGTCTTTGCCTATAAAATAATAATGAATTTTTTAAGAAAAGCTAGGATTATAGATGCTTGTGATTTCTGTGAGGAAAAAACATTTAAAGATAAAACTGATTTAAAATGAGGAAATAGATTCCAGTCACTTTCGAATGATACGGATGCTATAAAATCCAAGTCATTATTTAAACCTCTACTTTTCAGAGTTCTGTACTACCTGATATTTTGTCTATTTTCTTTGTGCAAACTGAGGAAGTTAATGAGAAAAAGGAGGGAATGGGGAGGGAGAGAAGGCAAAGTGAGGAGAGGGAGAGGGGGAGGGGAGAGGGGGAGGGAGAGGGAGAGGGGGAGGGAGAGGGAGAGGGAGAGGGAGGGAGGGAGGGAGGGGAGGAGGGGAGGGAGAGGGAGGAGAGGAGAGGAGAGGAAGGAGAGGAGAGGAGAGGAAGGAGAGGAGAGGAGAGGAGAGGAGAGGAGAGGATGAGGAGAGGAGAGGAGAGAGAGGAGAGGAGAGGAGAGGAGAGGAGAGGAGAGGAGAGGAGAGGGAGAGAGAGGAGAGGAGAGGAGAGGAGAGGAGAGGAGAGAGAGGAGAGGAGAGGAGAGGAGAGTGAGAGGAGAGGAGAGGAGAGGAGAGGAAGGAGAGAGAGGAGAGGAGAAGGAGAGGAGAGGAGAGGAGAGGAGAGGAGAGGAGAGGAGAGGAGAGGAGAGGAGAGGAGAGGAGGGAGAGGAGAGGAGAGGAGGGAGAGGGGAGGGGAGGGGAGGGGGAGGGGAGGGGAGGGGAGAGGAGGGGAGAGGAGGGGAGAGAGGAGAGGAGAGAGAGGAGAGGGAGAGGAGAGGAGAGGAGAGGAGAGAGGAGAGGTGAGGAGGAGAGGAGAGGAGAGGAGAGGAGAGGAAGGAGAGGAGAGGAGAGGAAGGAGGGAGAGGGGAGGGGAGGGAGGGGAGGGAGGGATGGGAGGGGAGGGAGGGGGGGGGAGGGAGGGGAGGGAGGGGAGGGTGGGGTGGGGAGGGGAGGGAGGGGAGGGGTGGGTGGAGGGGAGGGGAGGGGAGGGGAGGGGAGGGTGGGGAGGGGGAGGGGAGGGGAGGGGAGGGAGAGGGAGAGGAGGGGAGGGAGGGCGGGAGGAGTGGAGAGGAGTGTGAGAGGAAGAGGGAGAGGAGAGGAGAGGAGAGGAGAGGAGAGGATAGGAGAGGAGAGGAGAGGAGAGGAGAGGGAGAGGAGAGGAGAGGAGGATGGAGAGGAGAGGAGAGGGAGAGGAGAGGAGAGGAGAGGAGAGAGAGGAAGGAGAGAGAGGAGAGGAGAGAGAGGAGAGGAGAGGAGAGGAGAGATGAGGAGAGGAGAGAGGAGAGGGAGAGGAGAGACAGATAGGGAGAGGAGAGGAGAGGAGAGGAGACGGAGAGGACGAGGAGAGGAGAGAGGAGA